>JAWWMK010053295.1:0-40198 GCA_035047105.1 Galeopsomyia nigrocyanea | reverse complement strand
TTTTCACAATTTTTTACTATGATTATTATCCTGATTGTCAAAAAGGCATACTTGCCTAATTTAACTTTGTCAAAGTATAAATATAAATCCAGAAAAGGTACTCACAATGAAGCATAGCAGACGAAATTTTTAGAATGTAAAAAACTTGTACGGATTAATTACGATTAATTAAAAAAAAAAGTAGTTGGCTTTTTGTATAAACAGCAATAGAATTTTAGATTTAGAAATTACTTCGGATTTGCCCCACCCTGCTCTAGGAGTCGTTAAAAACACTTGGTTGGATTATTTTTGCGTCATTGAATTTAAATTTCAAAAATATTTTAACATTGTACTTATTCATCGCATTATTCACTCGACGATTACATTATTCAGCAGTAATCAGTTGATAGAGGAAGTGCTATAATGCACGGTACATACTTAAAAATCAAAAGCTAATTGTAAAAGCCATTGTCACGGAATTAGAGAGATCAAATTATACGTATAGGTATGTATAAAGTTGAAGAGGATCGGGCTCGCAGCTTGCGTTGTTGATGCTGCTGCCGGTTACGTAAAAGCCGCCTCGCATTTCCATCGTCGTCGCATGTATCGTTTAAATCGCTCGGCGCGGCACACACGTAATGATTGTATTTAAAGGGGAAGCTCGCGGAAGTAAAACCTGTTGCACGTTGCCCGAGCATTAAAACCTTAAGTCACCCGAGCTCGCGCATCGAGCAAAAGAAATATGCGTTTGACGCGTTGATATGCATCGCAGTCATGCGAACAAAAATCAAATAAATAAATTTTGTATCACACTTGCGAGAGTTGCATATCGCTTATGAAAGAAAGCTACGGTAGCGTAATCGTTCGAGTATATAAGAATGAGAAAAAAAAAATTAAAAAAATCATTCAATGAAATTTTCGGCTGCATAAATGCACGCATCAATTAGAAATTCTAATGATCCGCGTCGAATTTAAATGAGCATGTAGGCCGCGGCGAAGCGAAGAAAATCGGCGTCGTGTGTGCTTTGCGCAAAGGAGAAATTGCGTAACGGGCCGGCTGAGTGTTTTTCGGTCGTACTCTCTCTCTCTCTCTCTCTTTTCAAGAGTGAACTACGTAATTTACGATTTCACGCGTGTGCATGTGTGCCGAGCGAAGCGATGCCTCTGAATAATCACGGCAACCCACACTGCAACTGCTACGTTTCCGTAAACAGATAACCAAAATTCTCACAGCAGCGTACAGCCGAAATAAAGCTTCAGATCTCGAGCAATAATATTATCATTGAAAATATCCCGTAGGAAACCTTGGTTTTACCACTCGTAATTGAAATAATTGTAAGCAACTCAACAATAAACGACGAGGATAAAATAAAACCGGTACGTACCAACATCGACCCTGAGTCGTAAATGTCTAGTTGCATAATACATTTTTTTACTCGTCCCATTAAATGTAATTATAAATTTCGCTGAAAAATACGTATTCGCACTGGCGAGGCAAAAAAAAAAAAAACAAAGTCGATCGTTCGAGGATTTTTATTGCACGGGCAAAAAGAAAGCGAAGTAAAGTAAAAAAAAAAACAGAAAAAAAAGCCAAGGCGTTTTTCAAGCTCATCAGTGGCAATCTGAGTCTGGGACGTTTGAAAGCTCGGCTCGTGTCAGAGTAGCCGCTTGGGCACGTATAGCGCTTTAATTACCGTCCCGTGGTGAGCCGTAGAGCAGCAGTCTACTGCAGCGCGTGTTGGTGTGTGTGTGTGCAGGAATAGAGCAATCTGCCAATGGACTTGGCAACTAATGAATGATCGCCAGCAGCGCGTACAAGACATACACCCACAAGAAGCGCGGGCAGGCAGGCAGGCAGGCAGCTACGAGTAGTCCCATAATTAATCGTGTCCGCGTAATAAGTCGCCGATAGGATTGGCTTGGCTTGGCGCGCGCATCTAATTAATTTGCCGCGCCCATTTAATTTACGAGGCAGCTCCCTCACTCGCGACAAAACTGCATATCTTCCTTTTCGCGCGTGCGCGCGAGAATTGAATCAACCGGTCATGCTTAGTGGCGAATTTGCTTAATAACTTGATCCATTGCAGCAGCAGCGGCAGGCAGTAGTGCGACACTTTTATCTGCGCACGAGGGGGAGAGTATCCGCAATCTCTCTCTCTCGAGAGCTGTCGGCTTATACGAGAGCGCACGTACTACACCGGATGAGACCGTTCATCAAAGCTCTTTTTCAGCTGCGGTAGCTCATGGCACACCGTTACTCAAACGCGCCTTTTTTTTTCTTCGATGCGCCAATATCTGCCACGAGAGATCGCAAACGACCATTTTATTGGCCACTGATTAATTGTTTAGCGCAAATAGCTATTTTATGGGCTTTCGCTTAGAAAGTCTCTTACGACGAGCTGTAAGCGAGATTACGATAAATATATTAATAACTGCGGCAGAACGGCTGGGAAAAAAGACAAAAGAGAAAAATTACGCGAAACGTTACGTAAAATAGCGAGAGAGAGAAAGGGGGGAGATACGAGTGAGAATAAAAGGAAGGAAGGAAGGAAGAGAGCTGCAGCAGCAAGGGACGTATATACTTGTAACGATAAGGTTAACATGGTCGTGTGGCGTCTGAGGCGCGCGGGGAAGGAAGCGCGTGCATGCAAAACTCGATACTGTTAACTGTCAGTCAGGCAGGCGCAGTTGCACTTCCTCAAAAAGGATAATTAGCCGCGCGCTTATATAGCCGCAAGTAGAGAGAGAAGGAGAGGTGAGTCCGCGCTTGCGAGCGGTGTATCATTGGAAAAAGGAATAGAGGGAGATAGAGCCGATAAATGTGATCGGAAAAATCAAAGCCCCGCGGGCTAACTGTAAAGTGCGGATCCGACTTGCACACTGCGGATACGTTAGTCCGCGCATATATGTGTGTGTGTGTGTGCAGTGAAGTAGGTACAAGATAAACGACTTATCCACTCGGTCGGATATGCTATAGCACGCGATATATACGCCTCTCTATCTACCGCATTCGCATCATATTCCAAGCGTTTCCTCGCGCGGCTCCTCGCTGCTGCTGCTGCTGCTGCTGAGGCGCATATGTATATATACCGCAGTACCGAACACCCACGCGCTCGTGCACTGCAAGCCAACTAACCGCACTGCATCGCCTCGCAGCCCAATCGCCACGGATCGCAGCTGTACTCATGGCCACGTCCGTCCTCTTTTGCAGGTGTATCTGACGGCGGACCGCTAACCACCCTCCTTTTAGCTAAATCCGCTTTTTCGATCATCGCAGCGATAGATCGACAAACCAAACTTGTAATTTTTCTATATCAAGCTCTTTTCCTATGATAATTATGTACAACTTTTGAATGCATAGCCTACTGAATGCACTATAGGTACTCGAGGAATGTGTTGCATTAATAATTGTGAAATGGCGTTCGAAGGTAAGATGGCATTCGGCTAATTAAAACGGCACACACGATCGCTCGACGTATAAACCCATATATACATATATATGTATCGAATAAAATAAGGCTGACGAAAAATGTTAATTGATGGTTACATAAACAGCGAGTGATTTATCGTTGGCGATCGGCCCAATGATATAATGGCTCGCGACGACGACTACGACGACGACGACGAGAATTTAATGAACAATGCGCTTGCTTGCTCTCTGCGAGCGCGGCAAGAAAGAGAGAAGTTAATACGATGAGAGAGAGAGCGGGGATTATAACATGCTCTCTCGCGTTATACATTGGTCGCGTCGTCGTAAATTACCGCCGCGAGAGAGAGAGAGAGAGAGAGCTAAGTACCGAATGCAAGCTCTCTTTACAACTCGGTATTTCATCGCTTGCACGATGTACCGCTTTTCCGTTCTCTCGGCAAAAGGCCCACGCGGAAATGCCGCCGCCGCCGCCGCCACCCAACAGAGATGACGCTATAGTTAGCTTCTCTGTGCCTCTTTTCTCTCGGAAACCGGAAAAACCTTTTATTACAAGTCTTTCTTTCTTTTTTTGCTTCGTCTACGATGCAAATTACACATTACGCGGGATTTATTTGAACTTTCGATTGTCGTAAATATCAGGCAAAGATTACACAATGGCGTATATCTTTAATTATGCTAATGAATCGTCGTTGCCGTTGCCGTTGTTGTTGCCGGCGAGGATGGGCACCGTAAGAAGAATAAGAAAAAGTCTTTTGACAGAGACACGTACGCTCACGATCGTTACATCATCTCCGCAGGATAAAAGAGATAAGCGGGCGACTACGCGACTTTCACTGCACACGCGTACATACGCTCGATAAGCTATTCTCGCCTTATCGGTCAATCAAAATCGAGACGTACAACTTGTCATTAGTCACCGAGGATATCAATTATTGTGAATCTCTTTCTTCGTCTGCGTCCGTATATAGCACTCCCAACTGAATAAATTCACTTGTCCGCGTGTAGGTGTATGTATACGCTGGTAGCCTAATGTTGAACGACAGCTTCCTCATAATGCAAGCTACATATACAACAACAACAGCAGTATGTACAATGTAAGGCGAGGTAACTCTCTTTCTCTTTCTCGCTCTCGCCGCGCGGAGGAAAGTGAATGAGCGAGCGTTTCTGCTGCTGCTGGCCCTCGAACCCCAAGGCTCCATCTCACGACTCTTCCTCATTCTATGCAGCTATCTTATATGACCCGCGACGAGAGCATGACGTCAATGTTTTTCAACTGGGCGCTCTCGATTTTCTCAATTGAATAATTAATCGTTCAAACACCTGTGATGTGATGGTGCACTTTTTCACCCCTTTTTTTGATTGAATGCCCATTTGGACCCATTCAATAATCTCAATCAACGACCTGATTGATGCCTTTATATATGCTGCGCATATACGTGACCGCGCGCGGGATAGTAGGCGAGGAATTTATACTTGTCATAATTCATGCTACCAAATGCTACATTTATTTCAATTTAAAACCTTGAGAGTAACTTACCTTATCGGCCGCCGCGCCTCGCTTCAATCATTTGTTTTTCATGCATTAATCTCGCGCGCGGGCACCTAACGACGCGCGCAAATAATCTGGAATTCCGCCAAACCGTTCAAACTTATCTTGCTGATGGGCTCCCCGCAAATCAATGTACTAACGATGTAAGGCTAACGCGCAAAAAGAAAACACGCAAATCACACGAGACCAAAAAAAAAAAAAAAAAAAAAAAAAAAACACTTGTAGATCAAGTTGTAAATCAGTAGCGTCGCCGAGGTATGTAGGTCTAAAGAGCATCAAAAAGTCAATCTGCGCGAGCTGCAAGCTTGCAGCGAGGAGGCAATCAGTGCTGTGTTTTGCCTCCTACACGCTGCCGAACGCGCGCGCGCGAGGAATCGCGTTCTAAAATCTAATCGGCTAGCTAGTATAAGAGAGTGTGCCCAACGTGCGGTGGTACACTGCAGCCACGACGACAAGTAGAAAAAAAAAGAATGTCGCGTATCTTTTTTTTCTCGCTAGCCAATTCTCGCGTGGCGACAAGGTGTGAGAACGAGATGATCGGCTGTATGTATACGAATGCTCGCGAGAGCGGGCCAATTACATGGCGCGATAGATAAGGAGGGAAGCTTGCGCTTAGCTTAAAGGAGCTACATATACGTATACGTATACTGCAGCTTGATAAGAACCGTACGTACGGTCTGTCTGCTGCTATATAGCTGCAGCATGGAGAAATGTCCCGTTGAATTATATATGTACAGGCAGAGGAGTATACGAGACTCACCGGCAGAAGGAGTAGAGAGGAGGGCGAGTGCCTCGCAGCCGCTTGGCGTAGCCTGAGAAAGTGCAGCAGTGGGTCCTCGTTCGCTTGCAACTCGTCCAGGGTGCGACGCGCCTCGGCGTAGCCCTCCAAGTACGACCAGTACGCGTCCCAGAACGACGAGGGGAACAGCTCACCTGTTGCATCCACATTTTTATTCTTTTTTATTATTATTATTATTATTATTTCCAGTTATTTCATTTTTACTGCAAAAAAAAAAATTACGCTACTCGTTTTTGTTTTTTCGTGAAAATTGTCGGATGTAATTGAGATGACTCGTTTCGTCGGCACAATTAAGTTAATGATGTTTCCGCCAGACGTTGCAATTTTTCGAAATGACATAATATCGAACGTTTAAAGGCACATCATCGCGTCAAAAGTCAAGAGCGCGAAACTCCTGGCATATATGTGTGAACAAGTCATCATACGCTCTCCGTCCGAAAAAAAAGTATACTTAAGCAAGAAAAAAAGCTCATCTTCAGCGAATTTCGACAAAAATTAGCGCGTCGGGAATACAAAAAAAAGAAATATATACATATTCGTCTCAATGTAAATAATTCCGGGAACGAGCAGTCGAGAGAAAGAGACGTATAAGATTGAGCACGCGATGAAGATTACAGTTTAATCGGCGCTTGCAGCTTGAGATATATTAAGTGCTTTTTAATTGTCGCTAACGCGCGCATAATGAGAATATAAGCTGAGGCAATTAAAGGGCCCTGCAGCCGCGGCAGGCAGCCTCCTTAACACTGCACAGCCGCACTACAGCTCGTCGGCGAAATAAACGTGAGAATAATTCGCCCGCATGAAGCTCTTTCTCTCTCCGGCTCTCTTCTAGGAAGAGTCTCCTTCATGCCGCGGCTGGCTGCAGGCGCAAAAGGATCGTATCGAGCTCTTAAGCATGATTTACCGGCGGCTGCGGCGTCGCGTCGGCTATATAGCTGAGGCACTTCCGAGCTGTGCGCGGAAAAGCAGCGTCGAATCTCACGACGAGCATTTTCTGCGACGACGACGATAATAAAGCCAATATGCGAGCTTGCCAGTGACATAACTCGCGCGAACGAGAACAGCAGTAGCAGTAACAGCAGCAGCAGCAGCAGGTGTAGTTGCGTAATGCTCGCTTATACTTGATATTATACTCACCAGGCTTGAAGGTCTCGGCGTCCCAATTGTCGAGTGTACTCTTAATCTGCAACAAACGAGAAAACGACAATTTTATTATCCGAGAAGGACTTGATAATTGCATATTTTGTCGGGGCAGATTTGCAATCACGAATAAAATATGCTTGGCTGGGGATAATGTCGAACGCTCGCTAATCGCAGTCTACTTTATTGAATCAGTTGGTCGTTCAACTCAACTCGCATTGCACTGCACACAGAGAGTTTTCTCTCTCTCTCTCTCTCTCATGACGAATTGCTCGCCGCGAGATAAAGCCCCACAGGGATTAACTGCTTGCTTGTTAGAGGCCATGTGCGTATATATATGCTCCCTCTCTGCAGCCATGGCATTATCTCTCGCTGAGAGCTCTCCATTCCAATTGCACGTTTTTGCCTTTTTATTTGTCTTCTTTATTTGTCTCGATCGCTTCGCGACGATGTGTGGGATGCGCGACTCACTGACTAATTGTCCGCCAGCCGCTATTTGTTATTCCGATGATTATACGCTTTATCCTTTCCATTCATCGTCCACGCAGCATCGCGGAGGAGAAAGAAAAAAAAAAAAAGAAACAAGCCACACAACCGTAATCGATTCTCTGATTGCAGGCCTGTTGAAATTTGAATGTATCTCGAATTAAACGGCCGCCGCTGCACGAGAGGCCACGCGTACGCACTGCACACGCGAGCATATGATTAATCGGCTCAATATGTTCAAGTCTTAATCAGATTTTTCGCTTAATAATAATATTCGGTGCCGTGAATGAAAACGTTCCAAGCGAACAATGGAAACTCTATTTACTTTGGACACGATCGCGAACTCCAACCAAATAAATATATATACGTATAATAAGCATTCATATTTCATTTTTTTAGTGGGTTGATTGCGGTATTTTAAATAACGTGATGTTGAAAAATGTATACAGTTTTTTTTAATTTCCCCGCGCCGCGCACCACACCACTCGTCGTGTTCGAAACGGCGATTCACAATCGCGGATGTAATACGCACTGTCGGAAATATATATATACTGATTGAAATTTATTATCTGGCGGCGACGGCGAGAGCAGAGCGGAGAAAAAAAAAGTGAAATTGAAATGACATTTTGAATTTTCTTGATTCAATGGTGCGCGCACACTACTACGCAGCAGAGAGAAAATGAATGCTCTCTTCCAGGTGTGCAGGGCACTAAAAAGTATTAAAGGCGACGGAGTCTCTCATCTGCTAGGCGCGCATGAGCGCGCGTTGCATCTTATTGTCACGTCACAGTTCATCTGGCTCATCTGGCCACAGCGGCGATGCCTATCTTTCTCTCGAGCGTTCTTCTAGACGCCGCCGCCGAGCTGCGCGTGCCTTATGCATTTATGCATTGCATATTATGCGCACCTCACAAGTAAAAAAAGCGAAAAAAAAAGGAGATCACGAGTGAAGAAAAAAAGCAAGTTTTTTTTCTCTCTTACTCGCAAGAGCGAGGCACATTAATTTTTGCGATTAAGTTTAAGCGATTGTGTATGTGTGTGCAGTATGTGCCGTGGATCGCGCGGAATTCCTGCAGCGGGAAAATGCACGTTAGCTCGAGCTAGTGAGCGAGTGAGCGCGAAGGTCAATGAATCACGATCGGAATTTATTAGAAGAGCTTGGCGGCGTCGAGGCATAGGATATATCTTTCTCTCTCGCCGTAGTATACGAGAAAGAGAGAGAGAGCGGGATTACGTAATTTTAGTCACGGAATTATGTTAATACGCAGGCACCTTGCTCTTTAAAAGCTATGCGCGCGGCTCACCTCGCGAGAGAAAGAGAGTTCCGCGAGTCGAGTGCACCAAGCGCATACTCAAATATTGTCGCCGCCGCCGCTGCGCCGGAGAGCGCGAAGGTAACTTTGACTACCTTTCGGCACTCCGCACTTGCTTTTATGTAACTCCATCGTGTTCAAATTCCACGTTCACACTTTTCTTTTTCGTTGTTTTGAAATTGACGAACGTTTATGTAAAACGTTTAATCACCAGCTCGTTTTTAATTTTGGATTCTGCTCCGAAATATATATAAATTGATTTTTGAGAATTCGATACAACAGATGGTTATTTTGAAACGTCGTTTGTTTATTTCTTTCAACTGGAAAGCAATTTTACACGAGATTAACAAGATGTATATTAAAGATTCCCCGAGTGGAAAGAAACCAAGTCACAAGACATTTCTCTCGAGATTGTTCGTTGTAAAACGCAGCTGAAAGCCAACAAAAGATCGTGCGTCAAAAAGCGATGATCAAGTGAGCTATCAAAAACCTCGCTGCGCGCAACAGTTGGAAGAATACAAGCACGCAGCACAAGTTTAAAGCTCGCGCGGGCGCTTTTGGCACGATCAAACGAGAAACTATCGTCTAAATATTAAGTCTTTATTTTCGAGCTTGGCTTTTTGTTCCGGGCAACGACGGTTTATCTTTCTCACTCTCTCTCCCCCGCGCAGCATACGTACGAGTTTTATAAATACCGTTAAATCATTCAAAACCCCTCGCTCTTTCGCTCGCTCGCGCAAGTCTAAGATTTATTTTCGCATAGCGCGCTTGTGATCTCGCGAGTTGTAATTTTAGTTTTTATTCAAAGCCAAGCCAGCCAGCCAGCCAGAGTTTTTATTGTCTGGTCAGCCGAGAGCGAGCGAGCGAGGCGCAAAACAAAACAAAACAAAACAAAACCAAAGAATACAAACGACCGAAGGAACATCAATTTTGCATCAAGCTAATTTTGAAAACGTCGCCTTTGATTAAAGAGTCAGCAACGCGTGCGTCCGACACTTTCGGCCGAATTTTCGGTTGTAATACATATACGTGTAGGCGGACGATAGACGCGGATACGATACAACAAGAAAAAAAAAGAACCAGTCGTCGCGAGGATCGATGCAGGCGTTTTTCATTGGGGCGAGCCGTGATATGTATGTGTTAATGACGCGTAAAACCTGCCATATAAACCCACTGAGGCAGGTTTTAGAAACGCACTCTCTTGAGCGATTAGAATTTTAACGGCGAGCATCGTCGTAAAATTCGCGCCAAACTTTTGATACATCCGCGTCGTGTGCGTTGTAAAGTGTTGTTTTGGATCAGGAACCTGCGCGAAATCGACGAACGATACCACCTACGTGGTCGAAGCTCGCGAGCCTTTAATTAACCCTAAATCTCGCGTGGAGTAAAAAAAAAGAAGAAGAGCTTTACGAGGTTGGCGTGCTACCGGAGCCAAACGCCCTGATAATCGGACACTCGACATTCACTGCACGAGCGGACGATGCGTGCGGATGGATGAATTTTGATACGCGCTGATGCAGTGGCGTCTTGTCCAGCTCCGCGGAATGCCGATAGCGTGTGCATTCGAGATAAAGTGTCATAAAGGATTGTTATTGCAAGAGATAGATCTGAAATTGGATATTATATGTACAGAGGCGCCACGTGTGCGGTGCGGAATGCGTTCTGTTCGCGTGGACGACACTCTTATACTCGCGCACAAACGCAAACGGGGCGATGATCATCTCCTCCTCCTCCTCCTCCTCGAGCTCCGGTGCAAACGAGCGAAATTATTAGAGCAATTGAGAGGGAGAGAGAGCAGCGCTCGTATTTCAGCAACACCAGAGGCGTTAATTTCGTTAACAATATTAGATTATCCTACCGACACGCGAGAGAGAGAGAGAGAGAGAGCTGGTATATAAGTACACGGCTTAAACGCCGATTACGCTTATATAGCTGCTAGGCTAAGCGAGCAACGCCGCGCCGTGCAGCTTTTTGCACTCGCAGCGCGCGCGTGAATTTACTTTCTCCCCGCACCATACCTCTATCCCATATAGCGAGCAAGATGCGCGCCCAAGGCGTCGCACAATTGCCGCAGCGTCATGACGATTTTTCAACTGTCCCATAGCAGGGGAGAGATATACATTCGCTTATGCGGAATTAATTGAGCGCGCGATCAAATACTCGCAGCCGCGAGCGCGCTGAAATTCATAAAAATAATATACACATGTAAGTGAGCTTTCACTTGTTTCAATGTCAAATTATACATTCCAATGAGATATTCAGGATTATGCGCATGATGTTAGCAATATAAACGCCGCCGCTCGCATTGTTACGTGCTTATCATAACGGCGCTCTGAATAACAAATCGGCTTTACAAATCCGATCAAACGATTATATTCACGCGTGTATGCCGATTGTATTATAAACGCGCAGCTCATCCTCTTCGCCTCTTCGTTTTCTTTTTCTCCATATAAAGCGAGCGACAGAGTCGAAGGCGCAATTTCGCGTGCGACGATAATTCGGCTGCATTTTACAGGCGATTAATTATAATATTATCCGGCAGAAAAGTAAGTATAAGCCCTCGTTACGAAATCGGTGTATGTTATTATAAGCATCCTTCAGATTGTCATCGATCCGTTAATTCGTTTTACGTATATATCCTCTCTCTCGCTCGTGGATTGCGACACGAGGCCGTTATACACACACGCCCTGCGCGACGATTGGACGTTTTTTTTTTTGGAGACTTTTAATCCCCAATGCATATATCTACCGTTGCAGCAGAAGCAATATAGTCGTCGTCAAGCAGCGTCGTCGTTCGTCGGCCGCCACTATACCACCGCGGCTGCTGCTGCTGCTGCTTGCACGACTGGACATAAATTACACGTTGCTACATCTTCCGCGTGCTTTGTTCGTCCGCGCTTCAGTGCTGCATCCTCAACGCCTCGCTCGCGCCGGCCGCTCATCCTTACAGCTACACTTTTGAATTTATATTTTAAAACCTTTAACACTCGACAGTTTAAATAGTCTGCGCGGCGCGCGGCGGTTCGATAACCTTGCTGCCGCCCGGCCGGCTGCTGCGTGCTTCCAACCATTTTATTGCGCCTTGTAAAAGCCTATTATGAGTTTCATTTTCATTAGTTTTTCCAATTTATCGATACTTTCAGCGTTAACTTGCCCGTGGCTACCACTGATAACCAAACTTATTTGGCCATTAAGCTGGCAGATCTAGTCGACGATATAGCGCGTAAAACTCGCTAAATGTCAAGTGAAAGTACATTAATTATCAACAACTTTTCAACATTTTACCGAAACATCGCACATGCATTTCAAGCGTGCGTTTGCTTTTATTAAATTATGCGAAATCGACCGATTCGACTTTGCGATACAGCATTTTTTTTTTATATAAATATATCCGAAATTCTAACCATTTAATCTTATGAAATTTCTCTCGATTCGTATATATAACTAGCCCATATCTCACGAGCACATTAGAATATTATCTTTTAATAAGCAAGTTGTCAGAAATGTTTCGACTCGTAAGTTGCTTAAGATTTTAATAAGCACTGTCGACACATAAACTTATCCAACTGTTATGGATCGAATTAAAAGTTCTTATTTACAATAAAAGCGAAAGAAAAAAAAAGACTGCGTGACTCAACAAGTTACATGAATAAAGATCTGACAAAAATATCAAGCTCGAAACGAAAGAAAAAACGAACGAACGAACCAGTTGGAAACGCGCGACGTCTTTCAAAATAAATGAAAAAAAAAAACACTGTCAGCTGCTATGGCAGAATGCTTCCTTGGAGATAAGAGTATTTTTTTCATATTTCAATAAGCGATGAGTTCTGTGTTAAATAAAAATCATTTAATTTGACTTCGATTGGCTGTAACTTTATAAGAAAAACTACATACATCAAAAACGCTATCAAAATAGAAAAACGTATGAATTCATTTTTTTAAACCAAAAACTTTGGATAGAGAATGAATTTCTTAATGTTTTACCGAATTCATTGTGCAATAACTCGTTTTGAATCTCATGCTTTCATAATCTTTAAAACGAGCCCTTACATGTCAAAAAATTCGTTGTCAATCCAAAGTTACTGTAGTTTGCACATAGTAATCAATTACGCACCTCACACCTACAAAAAGAAGATTGCTATGATTGAAGATATCTCGGGCATATAAAATATTCATTAAAATTCATCGAGTAAAGAAGTCATACCGATTGACCAGAATATACACACACATCCATACATACAGTTGGCGACACCATAAAAACGTAACTTTGTCGTCTCCCCATGATTTCTTATGAAAAATATAAGTAAAAAAATGATTCAGTGATTACATGCAGGAGGTTTAGATCTTGCAAAAAAAACCAAGGTTGGAGCATAGAATGACAAAAGCAAAAAAAAAAAACTATAGCGACAAAACAAAAATTTTCAAAAAAAAGCGAAAACAAAGCTTTCTCTCCAAGATAGCAAAAAAAAAAGAAGCAACCAAGATATTTTACATCAGCAGTAAATTTGACAAGTTCGTTCATCAGGAATCTCGAACTGATATTTCGAAGCGTAAAAATTGACCGACATGCGTGATTTATAAAGAAAAAAAGAGAGGGAGAAAGAGAGAGAGGCAGTCTTAAATTTCAAGCAGCGAGATTATCCCGATACACGTGCAGCACACGGCGCAAAAAAATAAAATCAACGCGAGAGTTTTATTAAATTTTCATGGAAATAAAAGCGGGATTCGGCTGACGATACGAATCGCAATTTAGTGGTTATTCTCGCGGCGACTGCAGCGGCTTACATAAGATACATTGGCGAAATAAATAATGTTCGTCGAACGGGACATAATGAAGGTACACAGGTTGCGGCAGTTAAGCTATCCGTTGACTGGTGTGCCGGGGTAATTAAGCATCGGAAAGAGCGACCTTTAAACTCGATGAGACGGCGATAAGCCAGCGGCGGCCGTGTGTGCGTTTCGCACAATGCGCCTATGTATACACGTGTGTACTTATAATAGTACTTTCTCCTCTCTCATGCCGGCTGCGTGTGCATGCATGCAAGTTAAAGCAGTTGCAACGGTGCATTTTCGCGCGCAACCTATCATAGTTAACTGTTAATCGCAGCGTTGAAATTATTTATTAAGCCTGGCTATCATCGATCTTGCGAGGGGCTACCACCTCTTCCTTCCTTTTTTTTTTCGTTAACACCTTGTCGTGGGGCCCTCGCGCAGCGTTTTTGTCTCGAGTTTCGCGTGGTCGCGCTTTGGCTGGTTCTCTCTCTCTCTCTCGCTCTTTCGCTCGTGGCCATTATCGCTGTTTTTTGCTCTTTGCAGCGCGGCCAGCAGCGGGAGCGGCGCAACACGCAGCAGCCGTCCGGCTAAATTCATAAGTCACTCTCCTCTCCCCAAAATTTCTACACTCTGCTCGTTCCTTTTTGCATTCCTCGCTCTCTCGCTCTGTTGGGCCGCGCGCAGTGACGAGTTTTTATCGCGCTGTTGGCTCTTCTTCTCGCTCTGCCTCTCGCACTCTCGGGACACACGAGGCAGAGGTGTACATCATCTCGCCTGGGCTTATCGAATTTCCCGGCGATCGCTGGGCCGATAGCTTGCGCACGGATGAGGAGGTGGAGGATGAAAAAAAAGCCTAATGGAGCGCGCTCGCGATAATGCGAATTCGAAAGGGCACGGACACTGCGAAGAGAGTGGGAGGGAGAGAATGAAAGAGCTGCATTCGAAGAGGGCAGTAAAAGGTACTGGCTCTCTCTCTCTCCCTCTGTGCGTAATCTAGCGAAGGAATTTCTTTGTCGGGCCATAGAGCGACTCTATAGGCATGCGTGAGCCGATCAGCAGCGGCAGCAGCAGTAGTAAAAGAAGAGGAAGCAGCAGCAGCAGCAAGCTCGGAGCAGAGCGGAGAAGAAACGGACGAGCGCGCGCTAACTGCACAGAGAGCAAGCACTCGCGCAGCGACGATCAGGTTATTAAACTTCCTGCTCTGCACTCTCTCGCTCTCTTTCTCTCTCTCTGTACTCTCTCGCGAGCATTGACTTGCCACTGCACCTACGACCGACGATGACGACGATCAACGCGCCAATGGGAAATTCTGCCGAATCGAATTCAGCGCACGCACGCACGCACCAGATTTATCCGACGAGCAGTTTCGCGCAATTAAAAAAGACTTACGAAGAGGTCCCTCGTCTCTTGCCGTCGAAAAGAAAAAAAGAAAGAGAACCCGAGCACAACTCTAACTTTCGCTCGTTCTCTTTCTCTCGCTGCTGCTGTGTGTCACTTTAGTATTCGGCTCACGCAGGCCTAGTCGTCGCACTTTCACAAACCGCGCCGCGAGAGACAAAAAGGCATTTGGCAGCTCTGCTCACTGTGTGTGTACTGTGTACGTACGCGATGCCATTTCATTAGCGCCATCGAAGAAAACTCTGTGGCTCGAGGGCACGCACATAAATAGCAAAGCGCGAAGAAGAAGAAAACTACTTTTGCGAAACGTAGCTTTGAGGCATTTCGAGAGAGGCGAGGAGCAAAAAGCTTTATTTACGAGCTCGAATATCGCGAACGCGCGTGAGCGAGCGAGAGAGAGCTTCCTGTCATCATGACTTTTTTCGGATCGCGAAAGCGCGACTCCCCAGGTGTGTGATTACGCTTAATTGTCGAGCAGCAGCAGCAGCAGCGAGGAGAGGAGAGATATCTAGACCGTGCTGCTGCTGCTGCTGCTGCGGCTGAAGATCATCTCCTTTTAATTTGTTCCTTTTTACTCGCTTGCACTTGTCACGCCAAAGACGACATATTTTATACACGAGGCGATATAGGCGCGCGAGGGATACGCCTATGAATATGCCTCGGAGCTAGCGCGTTGAAAGTTACGCCGCAACATTTGCATTTATCCTATTATTTCTCGCTGGGCGCAAGAAGACTTCGCATGAAGACACACTCTTTTCCTCCTCGCGGTATAGGCTATTAGCCGCAGTGCGTATATGCCGACGTTTATTTTTCCTCGAGTCTCGGCGGCAAAGGCGGCGGCGGCTCCAGCCCTTTTGCAATAAATAGATTGGCCCCGCCGCGTTTATTTATAGATTAAATGGGTTAATAAACTCTCTCTCTCTCTCTCTCTCCCGAGTGGCAAGCACACGCATCAATATTTGTCTCTCTCTCTCGTACTGGAATAGTTTCTCAAAGGTAAATATGCGGAGGGCAATTATACGCTGGGTGAAAAGTTGCTCTCGAAAATTTCATCGGTAATTAAGCTTCAGCACGCCCACGCGCACGACCGAGCGAAAGTGCATGCCTTAATTCCCCTTCTGAATGTGGAGGACGACTCTATTGTCTATCGGCGCGGAGCCTCATGCCATTTGAGTCGGGAACGATGCTAGCTGCTGGTTTTTGCCGAGAGGCTGGCGATGAATGCCGGCAAAAAAGGCCGTCGCTCGGAAATTAGACGAAGAAGAATGACATATAAATTGGATAGAGCGAGTCATTCGACGAAAGACGCTTATACAGTGGCAAAAAAAAAATCGAGGAAGGGAGGAGGGAATCGGTTTCCTTTTCAATTAATAATCGGCTTTTACGAGTGAGCAAGCGAGACTGAGAGATCGAAATGAAAACGTCTGCGCTTTATGAGCTAATAATACGGAGGTAAAGATTAGCCGTGTTCTCTGGCGCGCGGTGCGCTCGTAAACGACTGACGGCGCGGCATAGCTTCTTTTTCGAGGGGCGTGAGCGCGCGCGTGAGTCGGAAGCTCTTTATTTTTGCTCCGGCTGCTGCTGCTGCTGCTTGCTCTTGCTCTGCAAATATTTATGGGAGCGCTAACCACTGTCATCACTCATCCCGACTCGTTAACCCTTTTGCCTCTGCAGCAGCAGCAGCAGCAGCCGAACGCTGTTTATCGTTGAGCACTGTTCAGTCGCAAACCTAGACGCGCATGCAGACACTGTATATCTCTGACCTATAGACGTTGCTGTGTTTCGAGAGAAAACCGTGGGTGGTATATGTGCGAGCTTCCGGTCGTCTCTCTTTTTATTTCCGCAGTCTGCACAGTACTCGACTCGAACGAGCCGCAGCCGCGCGCCCATGGCTATTTTCGATTCTGCACCTGCTCTCTTGCCGGCAATCCTGTGAGTTATTCGTAGCAGCACGGGGCCGTCTCAACGATTTCTCTCTCTCGGCTACTCGTCGTCTATAACTCTGCAGCGACCTTTGTGCGTCTTGCTTTCTTTTGGCTTTTTATACACCATTCGGTCGCGGCTGCGACTCCCTGCCTGCCTTTGTTTGTATTCTCCCCCCGAGGAGACACAAAAAGCTCGCTGAAACTAACGACTTTTCAATCACCTTCAGTAGCTATAGTTCTTAAATTGCCAACAGACAAAAGAATAAAAACAATGCACCAATGAGATATATCGTATTTCGGAGCAGTAGGACTTTTAAAGTGATCGAGCGCGCGAATAAATCGTCGATCCGATCCAGCGAGTGTCTCCATCTGTGGGGATCGACGCGAAAGTTCGCTATACCGACGTGGAAGAGACGCCGGCGAAAGTGAAACCCGGCTTACTTGGCGTGCTGCCGGGTTTTCTATCGTCAGGCGCCGCTGCCGCAAGTCTACGCGTTCGCTCTCAAACACTTACCCTTTGGCAGAGCTCCGTGCTGACCTTGGCAAGCTCGGTCAGTGGCTGAAATATCACATCGTGAAACTCGGGGTAGTTTCTCGCCAAGGGTCGAGCGTACAGATCTTTCGCGCTGCACAGGCATTCCCGATACTCTTCCTCGGCTATCAGCAGCTTTTCCGTCGTTCTGTACCGCCTGTCGCTGTCTGTAAATGGCAAAAAAAAATAATGCGGTAATGGACGAGAAAAGTAGGAATGCACGTGAGAAAATCCGAGATAAAGATTGTTACCCCCAATGGGACTGTACTGGCGAGCCGAGTCCTCGATGAGCAGCACCTCGCCGTGGAGAAGAGCAACGTCGGCCGCGGGATCGACCTCGGCCCTCGAGCCGGCAAGTAGCAATCGTGGCCGGCAAACCCTGTACTTGAGTAGCACCGGGCCAACCGCAGAGGACACCGGTGCCGGCGACACTGCGGCCAACTGCAACAATAACAACACACCTTTATCATCTCTCTTTCTCTCATCTTCTTTTTCTCTTCTCGCCACCACTATATACACTGCGAGCCGAGCATCAGCGGCCCTGCAATTTTACAATAATTCGCATTTCCCAGATTACACGCAGCTAACGCTCTAATCCCTTATTGCGAAATCTCATATCTCTTGTGCCTGACAATTTCACGCTCCGAGCGCCAGTCGTGAGAGGCTTATTTCATTATTGTGATATAACAACGTATATATACTCGACGTCATCTACGCAAAAAAAAAAGACGAAGAAAAATTTTTTTTCGACAATTATTTGGTAACGCGTTATACATTGATTGACGGCTACGCGCCAAAGAAAAAAACTAACACGTTTCACTTATGAGCGCTTATGAAAAAAGACTCGGCATATAATGGCTCTTTAATACACCGAATATGTAATTAATTTTTTTCTTGTTGTTGGATTAGATGTTGAGTCCTCTTCGATGCCTAATAATAGCCCGAGTATCAGAGTTTTTCCATCTGTCAGAGACAGACAGAATGAAATCATCAAAACCGATTTCGAACCGAATCGAATCACCTCGTTTCTTTTTCTCTCTTTTTTTTCGAAGGTCTGATTTTGTGCAGGAATCGAACTGAACCGCGTCTCGTTCTTCATCGGAGCGTGATCGTAATCAAGTCATCTGAGCATAAAAACAAAGGAATGGCACACATCCTGAGGGGGTTGCTGTGTGTTGTTTTTTTTTCTACTCGACTGCCCCGAGAAGAAGAAGAAAAAGAAGAAAAAGAAGAAGAGTCGCAGAAGAAGAGCGGCGAAATCAATTTGACTGTGATGGGCGAGTGAGAAGGGCCCTTTTAGCTGGTTGTTCCGGTTGTTGCCGCACCGCAGAAATGCTCGTCCCTCGTCCCTCACAAAGGAATGCCCCTAATTGCGCTCGCTCGGAGCTCTTTCTCCGTCCGCCTCCGTGATTTCACGGTATAAAACTCCAATCGAGTCGACTGCGCCTCGCGAGCACACGTATAACAGCGAGTTGTCAGGTAAAATTGATGCAGCTGTCAGTCGTCGAAGACTATCGGTATCAGCTTGTTAATTACCTCGTAAATACATAAGGAAATATAATATTCGTGGGCCCGCTATAATACAAGCTGCGACGACAAACAACTTTCGGTCCTCAAACCTGTCGCATCACGCATCTGCCTAAAAATCATCGTCGTGCACCTCCGAGCTACACGAGCTAATTGGACCAGCTGCCTTTAAAGATGTACTGGATACTGCGAGCTTACATAACAGCTAATTATCGAGCATTGTCGCGTTGTCGGTTTTTTTTTAATAGCTTGCTATACGCACAGAGGCGGAAGTAGCTCGTAGAACAACAATGCTTCTCAATATTTATGAGAGGAACAATGCTTTCTCAACTTTGAGCCTCCTCGTTATCTCTTGTCCTCGGCCGCATCTCTTACGCGCGCTCGCGGAATTAACGCGTTCGTTATCGTTACATTCGCTGCTATGCCGCGACACAGAGACAAGAGGTTGTTGCACGCCCGATGCGTAAGCTTCGGAAAAATGTGCTGTCTGTATACACGTTTACGCTACGATTTTTGCAGCGTGAATCAGGATGATGCAAAAAAAAAGTCGAGGGATAATTATGCCGTAATGCGACAACTTCTCGGAAGTTAAAGTCATATCCTCACGCGCGCGCTCACGGGGGTAATAGATGCATCTCGTAAGCATTATTGCCTGACGAGAGAGAGAGAGAGTAATAACGAATTGCAAAGCGCGTCAAGGGCCGACGATACTCACACGTGACACATCGTTGCACTACTATGCCCCAAGTGGGAGTGGATACAACGTCGGGCGACTAATGCGCGATCAGGTGAAAAGCTGCACGCGCATCTGCAACACGCCCACTCTCGCTTTTAATAAAAGGGGGGCTGCCCCCACAAACCGGAATCGTAAGACTGAATCTAAATTGCATAATTATACCGGTTTTTCCACGATCCACTATCGCTCCACTTCCATCTATACTCGAGCGAGCTTCTTTCCTTTTTTTTCCTTCTTTTTCTTCTTCTTCTTCTCGTTGTCCATTTTGTCAGCGCGCGCAAACGCGCCACCGAGAGCTAATTTATTCTATATGCCAGGCTGCCGCTGCTACGCACGCGAGCACTCATTGGTTATTAGCGCTCAGGCTCGCTTTGCTTGATTTTTATCGTGAATCATCGCGACAACACGCTCATATATATACAATTCGCCAACAAATATCAATTGAGTTATTACTATTCGGGGAAATTTGTCGGATTCTCCTATACAGCCGTGACGAATTAGCGACTTTATATATTTCAATCGCGTGTAATGAGAAAAATGATCCTTCCTATCTTGAATTGATGACTCGAAATTGGGCTCTTGAATAAAAATTAACGATCCCCGATAAGAAAACATCATTGAGAGTGCGCGTGCTTGCGAGAGATCGACGACCCTATCGTCGTCGGCAACTTGTCATTGATAAATTTGATGAGACTGCGCGTATATATAGCAGGCAAACGCGCGCCAAAGTAAACGCAACGTTGCGCGCACTGATGACACTTTCTCTCCGTGTTTGTTGCTGCTCGAGGTAAAAAGCTCATTGTCAGCTGCGCCGGCGGCTTCGGCGGCGATTAGCTTTATGATGAATCACCTGAGCCGGCGTACGCGCGAGAGAGCGCGTGCAAGCGTGGGCACTTAACTATATATATCCCAAGATAGTATCAAGCGAGCGAGAGCCGACCGACCGCGCGTATAGCAGTATAAGCTGCAGATCGGCAGATTCTCTCTCGCGCCGCCGCTGCTAAGAGCATCCTGCCCCTCCCAGCCTCATTACTAGACAATGAAGCGTCGTTACATCGATCAGCGCCCCGCTCACAGCACACACACACACACACACAAACAGCAGCGTACTCGGAGTATAATCCAACGGCCTGCAGAGAATCGCGATGCTACTTGCTGCCGCGTTGCTGCGACGACGATCTTTATAAAGCTTATAAGCTTTACATGCGCGCATGCGATCTATTGGTAGCTTCGCGATCTTGTTGCAGATACGCCTGCTACTGCTGCTGCTGCTGGACAATCGCCCATCATGTAATTGCCCCACAGACAGATTGACAAGTTCATTTCCGCGTTGATTCTTATTTCTTATCTTTTTTTTAAATCTCTTTAATGTTTGTTTATTGGATAATCGTGTTTATACAGTTTTTTCGTTTTTTTAATTGTTGATTAAATTTTCAACGAGTGTTGAAATTAGAGTTTGTTCAATGTTGAAACAGACAAAAAAAAGTTGAAAAACAAAACTAGGAAGCGAATTTCACGGCTTTCAAATTGTTTTTTCGTCACGGCTATTTAAAAAAAAAGCGAGAGGAAGAATCAAAGCTTGAATAAATAGATTTTTTTTTCTTTAGATGAGAGCTATTTTCGTACGAAAATAAAACCGATTGGCAACAAGCTTTTGTATGTATTTCGAGTGTTATCTATTTTCAGTTGAGAGAAGGCGTGTTTGACGCGCGCGCGCGTGACGGTTTCACCGCATGGTACCAACGGACAGACAGGCAGTCGAGCGCGGTGACAATTGACAAGTGTCGGACGTGATTAAGCTAATTTCGTCAATACTATCGGCTATTGCACTTTTACTACAATGCAAACATATATTTTTATACAGCGCAAAACGAGGAAACGAGGCCTTCTATATAAATGCCGCGCGCGCCATATTCTGTTTTTTTCGATTATACAAGCCATTGTTTCATATACATATATAATTCTGATTAGCTCATTCCAAAAGGTGTACAGTCTCACTCTCAACAGTGTTAAATTGACCAATTATTTTTTTTTTTCGCGCTTAAGGTTATATACGTTGATTGCCGAGGGAAAATTCACACAGGTTATAAACATTCAAGTGTCATTGGCCATGAATGAGAAATTATGAAAAAAAGTTTACTACACGATATTTCCAGATAAATACATGACTAATGGCAGTTAAAACAATGTCGATCGTTAATTTGAATTCTTAACACGCGCGTTTATGACTCCTCGCGGGTACCTCACCGCGTATAAACGTTGAGAAGTATGATTTCCGCTACACCTCGAATTGGTTAGTCACAATATTAAAAATTCCGACGGCGACTCGCATCAGGCTGAACCGAAGAAAAGAAAAAAAAACAAGCAATATTTGTCGCGGAGCAGAGTTGTGCGGGAAAATTGCAGGAAACGGGCAAAGGAGAAGCGCGAGCATATAGGATAGTTTCCGCTCGTTGAGTTGCGGAGTACTTTAATGCTTCATGCCCGGGCTGGTCCAGGGTCGCGCCAGCATTCAGACCGTAAAGACACGTCGTCGAAATCTGATAACCCACATATTCGCCTCAACGTCGCTCCTTTTTAACACCACCTCGCGATGCATTTTTTTCTTCTTCCGCGTTGATAAGCTTAATTTATATATATTTGCGGAACTTTCACATTTTTCAAGATCAAGCAGCACTTTTAACATATTACATCTCGCGAGTTGAAAGAAGTAGTCTAAACATTCGTTAGATTGTAAGTAAACCGGTATTAAAATTTTGCAAGCCGTCAAATTGGCAAACAAAAGAATGAATGTTTGTGTGGCAGTTGGCGCGGCAATGAGAAAAAGCTCCTCGTCGCTATTCGTAGTTTATCTTTGAAAGGACGCAGCCCAAGTCTCTGTAACGACAACAGCTATACGCAGCGGACGTTTCAAAACGTCTTAACTTTAAGCTATTACAATATTCAAACATTGCGAGCGTTTAGAGTGCGCTCTGGCTGGCGGTAAATTTGCGTCGGAGTAGCTACGACGAAATTTGCGTAATACGCGCTTGAGACAATAATGTCGTAGAGCTGCTCAAAGGACGCGCAACGGTTGAAAGTGAAATTCCAGCTCGTATTATCTCTGCGGCTAATGACACTAATGATGAGAGAGAGAGAGAGGGCCATCATTTGCGTACGGCGGTCAGCAGTGTGACCGTTTCGTTGCCCCAGCACGGACTCGTCTATTTGCTCTCCAAAAAATTTTTCGCAACTCGTCCTTTCAAAAATACACGAAATATTGTTGACATTGCGTTTTAAAGCCACTATTTTGTAACGACAGGACAATTATCGTCTATGAAATCGTCGTTAGCAAAAAAGAAAATAAAAAGAAAAATGAGATGCAGTTAGCGCGGACGCGAGTCAATCGGCATGAGGACAATGAGATGGTTAAGGAAGTGTAAAATGCTTTGTAAAAAGAAAAAGAAAGGAGGTTATACAGGACGTTGACACGATCTGTACTATAGGCGTGATCTCTATCTGTTGACTCGTGACCGCTCGGGCAGTTTTCGCTAACGAGCCTGCGAACTCACTGCTACTGCACAGCACAGCGACACTTCGATTATACGGTAAATTTCAGCTGTGTTTCCAAGGCCTTGGCCAATTGTCCGTGTGACGAAACAAGAGACGGCAATTTGTCACTTGTCTACTTATAACAGTAAAAATCGATTAGGTCAGCAGGTTGATCAGGCGCGAAAGCGCGTGAGAGTGTGGGCGTGAATATCTCTTAAAAAAGAGACAGAAAAAAAGAAACCATCGTCAAAACTTTCGCGCGCACCATTTACAGCAGCATCGAAATACAACAATATTCGTCGTAACGCACGGGGAATTAGCATCGAGCGCGAGCGCGCAATGATTTATTCCGTGGCGCTTATATAAATGCGCTCGTTGCTCTTTCGCCGCATAGCAGCGCGAGTGTTAAAGTACGCGACACCCACGGCTTAAAATTATTCACTCGCTCGCGCGAAATAGACGTCACGCCGCGGGACTCTTCGTGCGCACAGATATTCGCACAAGAGCCCAAAGGTAATTAACGGCCCGACTATGACGAAGTGTGCCGAATAAAAGCTCTCTCGCTCGCTTGCGTATACGTGTTCCCACGCGAGTAAATTTGTCAGGCGCCTAACTAGAGGTCAAACGATATATGCATCTGGCGATCGATACGTGACATTGGCCAAGCCAATTTCGGTATGATCTCTCGATTTTATGACGCGCTGGAAACAATAATTATCGTGTGGGGGGCCGGCCGAGGTTGACTTTTTTCGAAGGCGAAACGCGTTCGAATCAAAATATATTATACATATATGCTCTCGCCTCGTTTGTCGTGAAATCATTGCCATTCAATTGCGGATGTAAATCGCCATCTCTCTAATGGACTTTTATCGCTCAATCGGCGCGGACATTGTTAAAATTTAATCGGCTCTCATCGGCATCACTATACTCTTTAGCTAGCTGTGCGTAATTACTCGCTAGGATCAAAGCGAAGCGAACGAATCAATCGCGCGAGCAGTGTGCGCGCGTAGCAATGTTAATACGAAAAACGAGCCAAAAGAGAGCAGTGTGCGAGCTGGCAAGGCTATGCAATTATCGCAGTCTGCAAAAGCAACCAACTCGACTCTCGCTGAATGCATAAACAAGCCATGTACGTAGCAGGTATACGTGTGACCCTAAGGGCCTCTTGTCGAGACGTCGTTTGTTTATACTGCAGCGCGCGCGCGAGAGCAACAAATTTCGCTGCTGTATAATATATACGAGCGAGAGAGAAAGAATGAGAAAAAAAAATTATTCCTTGCTCCAGATTGATTCCGCGCGCGAGCAGCAGCTGTCAAATAATAATAAATCGGCGAGCAAGCGAGAGAGCGCGGAAGAGAGTTGCAGTGTTGTATGGTTATACACGAGAGAGAAAGATTTATGAGGCAGCTCGCTGCTGCTACTAATGAAGACAAATCCAGTGCGCGGCGCCATTAGTCGCCTATTTATCAGCTCTCCGCGCGAATAACAGACCCGACGACGACGATCAGTGTTCGGAGATTTGGCTAGTTTGCAAAACTGGCACAATAGCTGCGCGAGTCGGCGAATTACCGTTACGAATAAAACGGTGAAAGTGCGTGTGTCTACTTCTACTATATATATACTCCCACACGAAATCACTTTAATGACTCGTCGTCCTGGAAGTGTCAATCGAGCGGCGCGTGTGCGCATCATGCAAATAACGAAAAAAAAATAAATAAGGATCGAGGTTGCGTGTGGCGAAATGTGTGTGTGTGATTTCAGCCCACCGCGAGCACTACGAGTATCTCTCGATTGGACTTGCACAATTTTTTTTTCAATACATAAATTATTCGAAGCTTTATAAATAGGCGACAATGAGTACGGCGGCATTGTTGCCATGACAAATACGTTGGTATTCTAGGCTTGCATCTCGAATCTCCAATGCAAACAATAATTTTGCATTCAGTTGTAACGATGCATCATGCACACCTGCGGATCGGCCGAGTTGAAATAGTCGCGAACGCGTCCTTAGAGGTCGTCGGTTAACGACGCTACAGCCTATTTATAAGCCGATCATAAATTTGATTTGTCCGCGTGCCCGAGCCGCGGTACTTGTTATCGTCACATACGCACACACACACACACTCGTGCACACGCGGGAATAAATCAGGCAAAGTAAGCGGCCTTCGAAGGTCAACGTGGCAATGCAGCAAGTATGTATCTCTGTTCGCTTGCTTGCGCAAAAAAAAAAGAAAAAACAACAACAACTTGCACGACTAATTACAATTTTAATACGCATACTGACATAGATTCGCAATGACAATAAAAAAAAAGGATATAGAAGAAGGAGGTAAAATCAATCAATAGCCGTATATATATATATATATATATATATATATATATATATATATCGTCGATGGACTGAGAAACATGGGAGGAGTTAACGGAGAGCTGCCGGAAGATCGGAACTGCCGTTCGTCTTGGCGAGTCTCGTCATAACTCAGATGCGTTGTGTGTGTGCAGTACTTGCACCGCCGCTGCGTCGGACGGTATGCGCGCTTTCTTCGCCGCGCGCGCGCGAAATTATCCTTTGCGATAAATCGCCAGCGCGGCATTTCCATCGCGATGCGAGCGTGGATTTACTGAAATGAGGAAAAGAGGCTTTTTACGATTTTAGGAGGAAACAAACGCATCGTAATATGTGCATGTGTGTATGTGCAATCCTAACTGTACATGCACATCGAATTACAATCGGATTCTTCGTGTCCGATATGTGTCGGGGCGTGGATTATTATGTATTTATATATCGCAAAGATGCGCACGATACGTAACGTGTATATATATACATAGGTGCACGTATATTACCTAACGCGAGAAATAAGTCGGTGCAGCTGCATAATAAATATCGCGGATATAAATGCGCGCGAGAGAGAGCGTCCTTTGCGGCAAGCGCACGAGCCCATAATAAATCTCGTCGCGCATTATGTGCCGCGACGAGAGACGACGTTGTGTTGTTTTTTTTATTATTTCTCTTCATTTTCGCAACGACTGTATCGTTACTCATCTGCCCATTATATTCGCTCGCGGTGAAAGGATCATCATCATCTGAAAGATGCACAGCACACAAGGTATAACCGCAGGCACGGGTCAAGTGTCAAAATTCAGACGACTGCAGCAGTCAGCAGCGAGATCGTCTCCCGCGGTTATCAATTAACAATTAACTCGCTGCACTCGGGGCAAATCAATTATCGCGCATAGACGAGAGAGCGACATGCGTGAAGCATCTAAGAGATTAATGAAGATTCGCGGGCTGCACGATGATTGATACTCGAAGCGCAGGCTTACACACATTATGCGCGCGAGTCTCGAGTGAGAGCGCGAGATTTGTGCAAATTGTCGTCTCAATCTCCTTGCAGTGCCTCGGTGGGATGGCCTTGTAGCAGGCGGCATGAGAAAAGTCAATTATCGAAACGTGCTGACGTAAATGATGACTCTGTTATATACACGCGCGAGTAGCGAGAGCAAATTGAAAAGAATCCTGCAGCCGTCGTCGTCTGTAATTTTCAGAGCCGAGTACTGCGCCGAGTGTAATTGCACTCCCGCGCGCGCGCGCGCGACATTAGACAACTCGACTCGACACGACGACGCACTTTTAAGTCGCTTTTAAGAGCAATGAGATCTGTGTCGCGTGCAGCTCGCTAACTTGCCCTTCTTGCGAAAGTATATTACGCTATTTGCATGTACGTGGCGTATACATATCTGCGCCTGGCGATCATAACAGTAGTAGCAAGTTTTTTGCGCTAGAAACTACACTTTTTCCCCCCAAACTGGCTCAATGAGAAAGCGCCGAATAAAAGCCAATTGCCGATGCCAGGCCCTTGATATTGAATTTAATTGATCTCGCCTAAGACTTTTTGTCCGTGTCGAAAATTTTTATTTTTTTTTGTTAATCGCGCAAGACAAATAATAACGGCATCGGGCGAGGCACGCCCCTCTCTGTTGGAATTTTATCGGGCGAGAGTGAGAACGCAAGCGGAAGGAATTAAGCGCCCTGCGCGCTCGCGCAAAGTTATTAGGCGAACCAGTTTAACCTCGGGTTTAATGTAGGACAAGCGTATGCAATTTCTCGCTGTCCTGAAATGAGAAATACCTCCGATTTCTAGGAAATCGCAATTATGTCATATTTAGGAAAATATCTGGCGTACATGCGAAATTTTAAATCGCCGTGCCTGAGCAGACTCTTAATTAGTGGACGAAAAGACGTATGTATATATAAGTGAAACGGCGGTGCAACCGATAACCCCCCTGCGTTGTAAAGTGGCGCCCTGCGAGAGTAATAATAATACGATATGCAGTCTTCCGCGCAGAGCAGGCGAACAGGAAGCCGATCGGCGAAAGTGTAATCGCTTATATACTTTCCGCGCGGCGAAAAATTACCGATTCGTCAATGCTCGCCTTGTACTTGCGCGCGCGCGCGCGCGAACAAGGGGAACAATTTAAAATTCAAATCGTGCGACTCGCTCCTTTACGTGATACGCTTCGTGTTTGATTTCAGGATATGTGTGATGTTTTATCATAAACTTGTCAGCGAGCAAATACAAAGAAGTCTGTCAGAGAAATACTTGGAAGATGTTTTACACGCGAGCGACGACGACGACCATTTCCACGATGATGTGTATGCATTTAAAATGTCTGGAGAATAATTTGCATGTTGTTTCCGAGTATTCGTTATCGCGCGATAACTCTAAAATGATTTCTCGATCTTTTGGGAATCATGGGTTATTTTGTCTTTTAATGACGCACGTAATCCGTTTAATCCGAAAATTAATGGCGAGAGACGCCGGCAAAACACTTGCCCGAGCAGCTTTTATCGCTACTATATATATACGCGGCAAAGCAAAGAATGGCAAACACGCGTATAAAAGAGCAACGAGGTAATTGCAGGATTTGACCTGAATAGCACGTACGCTGCACATCCTTGGCACCATGCTCATTTTCTCTCTCGAGAGAAATGTCTAATAGAACGTCGGAAGCAACTTGGCTGCATTCGATAGCTCGTAAAAAGGATAGTTCAATGCAGATGAGCATTGGCTTTATAAGTATACGCGCATCGATAAAAAAAAAAGGCAGCTTTATATACGCGTGCGTGTGAAGCGCACTAGTAGGTCGATCAATCGATCAAAATATTTGCGCCCAAGACAAAGGCGCATTATTAATACGATTTGGCGTCGGTTGCACTTGCATTCAATGGCTTCGCTTTGCGCGCCTATTTAAAAAGTATAACTCGCGCGCGACTCGAATGCGCATACCTCCTCGCGTGCGTATATGATATCCTATCCGTGTGCGATTGTCTCTTTGGTAGCGAAAATATCGTACCCATCATGGACCTTGACACCTAGTTTGATAGCGTTCAAGTATGTCTCTTCCTAGTGTGATGAAAAAAAAACAATGTTTCGTTCTTTGATTTACGACGGGGGGAAAAACATAAAGAACCAATCAATCCTTCCAAACGTATATATATATACATATTCGTTTGGAAAACATAGTTTTCGATCTTAATCGACGATGCTTAATCAATCAGTTTCTTTCTCTCTCACGATTACGCTATTGGTTATATCAGAGCCGATTGCCGATTCAATTAACGATAAAGCTCGCGCGAACTTTGCGATATACATAATGGAGTGTATCCTGCTCCGAAAAAATTTAGTCGCAACCACGGCGCGATGACTAACGATCGGAGCAGCGAGCGATTCCTTATTCGTTTTAGCATCGATGTCCATAGGTAGAAAACAATACAACAAGCGCCTGATCATCGTCGTCGTCCGCGCATACCACGTACGATGCATCATCTATCAGAAATTCGTTATCTCCGAGTTATCGACTGGAACTAGTATAAGTCGACTATATCTCGCTCGGAATTACGAAATCCGATCCAGAAAACAGGTTCAGTCTGAGAGAGAGAGAGAGGTAAAAGGGACAGATGAGTGATGAGTTATTTTATAGTTGCGTCAGAAAAAATCGGCTGCCAGTGGCGATGGGGGCGGCCTTGAACGCAGATGCACTCTCGTGTCGTTAGCACTGCGCGAGCAATAATGTTTTCACCTCTGTACTTTCTTCTCGCTAAAAACCAACCGGTTCCAATGGGGCCCGCGCGACACGTGAACTGCGAGCGAGCAATATTTGCTCACGTCAAACATACTTGCACACACACACGTACAACACTTTGTGTGTCCGCAGTCGGAATGTTTTCTCGACCTTGGTGCTAATAAAACCGTCGTTCTCGCTCTCTCTCCCGCGCTTATCATAAGCGGCAAAGTGCATTTGCGCGTAAGACGGCGAAAATCATGCGCATATATATACCTTATAGCCGATATGCCAAGTTTAACGCTCTAATTGCGGCATCCGAAAGCGACATACTTATGCCACTGCTTGTGCACTCTCCATGTGCAACTGTCATTTCCGTGAAAATTAGAGGCTCGTTCGCCGATGATGGACGTGTGCGCGAGTTATTTTCGCTGTTGTATGTGTACTCTGATGACTTTTAGAATATGGAATCTTTTTTTTTCCTTCTTTTTTTTTGCTTTATGAGGCCAGACTTTTTTTTAATTTTAAATATTTGAAGGCTACATGTGTAAATATGAATTATGTACGTTTATGCTCTAAACACTATTAATGGGCTCGTTGCGTAAGGCAAACGCGGAATTTACATGCTAAACAAGTGAAACACACTCGTTCGTGTCGAAGATGACATAATTGTGGGACACCAGCAGCGGCGGTGGCAGATAATAGCGGCGGTACTAAAAAGAAAGAATACAAGAAGCATGGTGTGTGTTATATATACGTGTGTGCTCTCATTGTGAAAGTCTAATGTGTGTGCAGGTGGAGTTGCGCGCGTCCTTGGCTCAACATGGGGAGAGATTGACGCGACGACTTTGCTCTAATCGTGTCAACTGCGTTCCAGCACAAACCACGAGCAGCCGATTTTAACTCTACTCGGCGCGCGATATACATCCTCTCTTCTTTGGCGCGCTTTGTTCTTCAAAGCACACGTATGATTTCACGTGCGCGACGCGGCGAATGACAATTGGATCGCGCGACCCTGATGAAGCCTCATAGCAGCTTTGACTCAAAAAGCAAATATGGCATGCAAATCGTTGCTGGTGGTAATGATGGTGACGACGACGTGCGGTTTATGGACAACCGATTGCCATGAGATCAAAGAATGTGTCGAGTTTATGCGTATATTTGCCCGATTTGGCTTTGTTTGATGAAGATGTGCGTGCGCGTGTGTTTGCGAAGCCACGCTGCTTAAAGTATACTTGAATTATTTGAAAAATTTTCCTTTCCTCCGGGGTATTTATGAGAAACTATTACGTCTAACCATATCTCAAATGTTATTAGTAAGAAAATTCCATGTAAGAATCTTGCTTGATGTTTTTTTTTTTTCATGCGTCTAAATTCTAGAGAAATGTTTGGTGAAATATCACTGCCGCTCGCTTAATATGATAATTGTAGTAATGAGTTTTTTTTTCATACGTTCTTTCGCAAAGTCACACGCTATATTTTACGACGGAACGTATTTATTCGGGACATTAACACCGAGCACCGAAAATTCAAAAAGGACAAAAAGTGAAGAAGCTATAGCAGCCAAATTTAGCCGAAAAAGATAACTTGACGGACGAGGCTCGGGGAAAAAAAAATTGAAAGGATCGTTAAAAATTAAACGACCATCGACTTTTTAAACAATATAACTTGCAAGTCAACAATCTACACTGTGCAATTTTCACCTGTATCAAAAAATGTACATTCCGCGATAGTTCGTGCACACGCGCTCGCGTGAGGTGCCGGATATATCACACTCGAATTTCATGCACTTGCTTTTCAGCTGCGGTGGCGCACAAAAGGAATGTCGCTAAAATATAATCATATCGGTGCATAATGTATAAGGCAATTGCGATAAACATGCCTCTTTGTGAAATATGTACTGCGCTCGCGAGCGATAGCGACAATTGTGTAACAATTAAGAGCGACGCGATTTATCGTCGGATTTTCCACGAAGCGGTACTTCTTTTTCTCTTCATTTTTTTTTTCGTGCATACAATGGCCGCGCGCGAGTACATACGTACAAGAGATTTGCCGCGGCGGAATTTGGTTTTATCGAGCACGTTGATTGATGGACGTCGCTCTCGCGCGAATTTGTTCGATTTGAATTCTATGGACGTTTGTTTTGTGCAGCGGCAGCAGCAGCAGCACGCGCGTTTAATTGAAAGTGCCGAGAGAGGAGTATCTGTGTGTGTGTGTTGTTGCGCAGTCCATTAGCCGCTTTGAATTATTACGTGAAAATCGATGGAGGCTAATGAGCATTGGAGAACGACGACGAGGACGAAAAAGAAAAATAGTCGAGTCGCAAGAAAATGCCCAGGTGCATAGAGCGACTCAGTGTTCAGTTGAGCAATACTCTTACTTTATACTTAAACCAAGAGAAGATCGCGTGTCTACAGCATTGTCGTCGTCGTCGTCTATCGATGCACTTTGCAGTGCGGCCACGATCGCAAGCATATTTCGCAGTCCGGCTGTGCTGCGCCGCGTCTCGACCCTCACAATGTCGCAACATTATATATACACACAGCGCCGCAAGAAGATGCATACATGCACGTATGCAGCCGATTGCAGAAGCGCGCAACACCCATTGTAAGGGCGTCACTCGTACAGCAGCAGCAGCATTATGTCACGCGAGACACTCAGCCAACAAACCAAAACCCACACTCCGCTAATTCCCATCAATAAAAGGATAATAATCGGGCGCGATGGAATGCGTCGCCAAAAAACAACACTCGTGAATCATACAAGCCCTCAAGGTTGCTCAACTCATTCGCACCTTTTGCTCCTTGATTTTTGCAGTCGTAGAGGTCTTATCTTTTTTTTTTTTTTTGGCACAGCTGAAATATTGCTGGACGATTAGGGCGCCCAAAAAACCAACTCTGATTTATGCCCAGTACATTACTCGGCAGCCAAATTACTTTACGAAGCCCTAATACGATTCTCGTGTCCGAGGCTGCTTTTTAAGACTCGAATTTTGGTTATTAATAACCGAACGCTCTGCGAGATGGGAGGAGTATATAACCCAAAGCTCGGCGCATACGCGTGATTAATTTTCGGAAGCTTATCGCCGCTTGCTTAGGATCTTTCTTCCTTCTGTTTCTCGTCTCATTTTTTTTATTCGCCGGCGATGCGTTTCTCATAAGTAGACAGCAGAATGAGTCTCGAATTAATCATAATTTGTAGAAAAGTGCTAAAAGGATCAAGACACGTGATTTATTTCCTTGGAAAGAAGCTTTGCACACACACACACTCACACTCTCTTTGGTATTTACGATTCGTCCGGCATATTTTAACGGTATAATAGGGAAAAGCATGGCGCGCTTTTTTTTTTCTCTCTGGATACCCGCATAAAGATAAATTCATTTCGGTGGTTTTACAATCGCGCGTATATCAGTAGTCAAACTTACGACTCTCTATTGTGTATTTCATCTGCCTAATGCCTTACGTGCGTGCGTGTGTGTGTTTGTAAACTAACGCCGCAGCGGACTTTTATCACGCTCCTCTTTTTTTTTTCTTCTGCCCAATACTGCCTTGAATTATTCGACAGCTTTTGCAATCCTATATGTGTGTGTGTGTGTGTGCGAGCCGTAAAAAATACTCTTTGAAATTTACGAGCGCTCGAATGAATGCGCGTATCGTATTTTTCAAAAAAGTATAGGCTCCGAATGCACGTACATATCGCGAAAAAAGTAAAATCGTCAATTGATGTTTCTCCTACTTTAATCCGACAGCGTTATTAAAGCTGTATATATGCAGCGGCCTGCCTACTAATGAAATCAGAGCGTGTATAATTAATGTGCGTAATCAAGTGAATGGCTTTGGAAACTTGAAAACGCAGATAATGATTAAAAGAAGAGAAAAATAAAATTGTTTTCAATGTCGATTACGAAAAATAACATCATCGTTTAACTCGACAGAAAAAAAATATAGCTACCTAATTTAAGAATAAACAAAATAAGTATATAGTTGGCGTTTCATTCAACGATATATATAGACACGTATATTATTCTCTTTGTGAATTCCATTTAATTTTTTTTTTTTTTTTCAAGCCCGAAAATATTTGTATCGCTGTGAGTTGAATTGAGAAAAGAAAAAAAGAAACAAATCAGACAGCGCGTTTCTAAATCCGTATAACACGCCTTGCGCGCATATATACATATAGCTCAGTACAAATTTATCCATATCCCTCTTGCGCCGCGGCGCTCATGAACTCTCTCGGCGTGTGCAGTGCCGCAAAAGCATACAAAGATTATCGGTGCAGTATATATATATGGGGCGTTGCCACACATGCTCGCCTGATGCAGCTGTCTTTCTCTCTCGCTCGCTGCCCCGAAAAATTCAATGATTTTTGCATAAACTTTTGGTTGCTTTTTATATTATATATACGAGAGCTCTTTGTTGGCGATATTAATTTACATTTATAATAATCTTTAAACGATCGCAATCTCAGATTTATGATGATCGCGCGCGGGCTTGATTGCGATCGACGTCGAGAGATAAGCAAATTGAAAAGCGCGTTAAAATAATTTGTAATAAATCGCGCCAATTGCAAATAATGAAAGTCCTTTGGTCGATCCCTGCAGCATCCGTTGGCATTATATAAAGTTGAACGAAGAAACTGTATAGACATTGGCATGGTTTTACCGTAAAAGGCGAAAAATCAGTTGCGGCGGCGGCGGCGGCGACGGTGGTGGCAATTAATTAGCTCGATTCGACAAATTGTTGTTTTCGTCAACGACAACAATGCGCCGGTCGGTCGCGATTTGCGCAATTGCAGTGCGCGCGGATTGTTAGAGACAGATAGCTAAAAAGTAACGAGCAGTCATTAAATCGTGGAAAAAGAAATTATTCAATCCATGGCATGGGCACACATACACACACACGGTTTGGTTTACGTAATGGCTACACACACATACACACTTGCACTTGCGAGTGGAGAGTCCCCCTTTTATACCACGCGCGTAAATAACGTCACAAGACTCGAGACTCGAGAGAACTGGCTCTTCAATAAAGGAGCACCTTAACTTTGGGGGGGAATAAACTAATCGGACGGCAGTGAAAAGCCATTGTTGCGCGATTTACGCCCCGACGACGATATATCAAAGTGCGACCGGCAAAAATTGCATGCTATATACATATGAGTTATGTGCAGAGCGACGACAAATCGCAGGCTCGTTGTTTACTACCGCAGCCGATTCACAAATAAACTGCGACGCGTCCGCGGCTCTTGCGATTTATATAAGGGTCAGCGTATATATTCTCGAATTAGCCCTCCCTTTGAATATATACGCGGACTGCGCTCGAGTTGAATAGAGCCGTCGACGCAAGCAACTAATCGCCGATTAGAGAATAATCAAGCGAGAAGCCTTGCACGCGGATACTACTGTGCAGTTTTCACTTGTGATATACCCATGGGACTTTTCCTCCTCGCTCAAGTGCCGCTTCTAATGGACACTCTAAGTGCGCTTTCTGCGACACGCCTCACTGATCTCCCAGCAGCAAAAACACCTCACTTTTCTCTTTTTTTTTCCCACCCCGCAGACAGCACACACACACCATTTCCATGTGCTTACGTCAGCCATGCATCTCGTATACGCGCATAATTGAGTCGTTTCAATCGCAGCCCGCGTGCAGAGCTTTCAATTAAACAACTACCAAATTGCCCCGTCATCCTGCTTGCCGCTGAGGCACGAACAAAAATCGACAACAATGCGCATATGCACACACATAGTTTCTCACGAACTTGTATTAGCAAAAAAAATTGACATTCCGCACGCGCTCGAGTTTATAAAAAATGAAAAAAGCAAAAAAAAAAGCTCTTGAATATAGATAAATCATCGACATTTGGCGAGTATGTCGTGCTATTCATCGAAATATCAGATGTATAATATATCGGGGTGCAATTTCGCGTTTGGCAGTGTAGCGGCAAGGTACGAGCGAGCGAGATATCTGATACAGAGTTGGCTCATTGTTTTGTCAGTTGGTCCGCTCGCGAGCAAAGCAAGCAAGAAGGCAAGCCTAAAAACGGCCAGTCGGCGTTTCGGTAATCCCGTCGCGGCGGCGGTTACTGCACACACACACACACACACACACGCATGATTTCACTTTCGCAACGTATAGTTGCTCGCAGTAGCGAATCATCGGTGGATTGATTAGAAAGTGCGAGTGCCAGAGAATTGCGAGGCGACGATGGCGAGCTTGAGATATATCCTGATTGATTAATTGCTCCCGATTACAGCTGCTGCTGCTGCTCGGCCCGAATATAATAAGCCTTTTCTTCCAGTCCTATATACTCGTCGATTATGCATGCGTCCGGCCCCTACAACAAATTGCACGCATTACGACTTTTCCTTATCACCGCTCGAATTTCCATTTGCACTTTTTTTTTGTTCACTTCCAACACGAGGGGCTGCTGCTGCTAATGAACGATGCTTATCTGTCTGCTTGATTTTACAAACAATACTAGTACTTGTCTTGCTGTTGTTTTAAAAGCTCACGCGTCGCATGAGTAAACTGCACGCGCGCGCGCTTGAGAAATAAAGCCGTCGTGCGACGTGGGTGCTAGTAGAGAGATTAAGTCCCTTTACATACGTCCTACGCCGATGATGAGCAATTTCATTGTAACGCAACAAGACGATGATGATTAATAGCTGCATTTCTCGTTTGGCAAATTTCCACGAAAAATAGTTAAAATATTTGGTCTAATAATTATTAATATTATAGAATAAATAAAAAAATTTAAAATTCAAAAAAATCGACGGTCCAAGTTCAGTATTATACGAGATGTAATTGTCTAATTTATGCAGTGTAGCTGGTGACTACTGCACGCGCAGTGTGCAGCTGATGTGTGTGTGTGTGTACTTGGCGAAAATTCCAGTGGCTGCGCACGCGGCGAAACCTCATTCTTTGCAACTCGCCGTCGCCGTTGCATAATGCTAAAACCACTAAATGCGATATCCACTCTAACTCGCTGCCAGCGAGTTCTCGCCATGAGAGCTAAGCTACCCCTCTCAAAGACACTTTGCCTTCTTCTTCTTCTTCTTTGCTTTGCTCGCCAGTTGTATTTGCCGTTTTCTAATTTCACCGGTCAATAGTGCAATGTTTTTCCGGATACGCTAATCTCTTGGCGCCTCGCTAGTGCTAAATTAATTACGATATCTTGCTCGTAATGCGGAAAACACTGTAGTAGATTACGAGCTATTTTACCGTTTTCTGCGTACGCAGACCGACATGTCCAATTTTCACTCGGCAAGTTGCGAGAGTAGGTCATCTGGACGCGCGTGTGCCGATAAGACATTATATCAGCCCGCTTGTTGTAGTTGACACGCGTGTGTGCGGTCGTTGCACACAAGCAAGTGAAAAGCCAAAGTGAATCATTTGCCGAAGAATAATAAAGAAAGAGCAAGCTATCTGTGCCGCATCGATATACGCGCAACAGATCTGAAGCGTTGCGGTGACTCATCATCCATGTCGCTGTTTTTTACCGCGAAAGAAAGCGACATACTCAGTCAGTCAGTTGCAAGAGTATAATATTGATCATTGAGCAAAATTCGATGGAAAAAAAAACAGTGTAAATCAAACGCCGACAAAAAAAAAGAAGAAACGAACGAGTCGACGACTCTCTAAACGCGCGTGCAAATATGACGGGTGTGGGGGACCGGTGCAGCCAGCTGCGGACAACTCGGAATTGGAAAGTATGCGCGAAGAGGCGCGTGAAAAGTTTACCTATTGCCGATCGATCGAGAGCCGCACCGCGCGCCGTCGTTGTAGAAAGTGGATGTGTGTAGTAAGTTTCTACGAGTTTGTCGCGCTCTGCACTTGTCGTCGTCGTCGCAAAGGTCGCTCGCGTTTCCTCGTTTAGCGCACACCGAGTTTGGTCAAGAGACGGAAGTCGGGTGAAAATTTATCGCGCCTTTCTAAATGACTTTGTGTTTGAGGATGAAAAAACGACGACTGCTGCGTGTGCAGGCTAAATGATGCCGTCGTGCTTTGATGGATGATTCTTTCAATTTGGAAAACGTTTTATGTTTCAATGTCAACCCATATACTGGAGCTTTCGATTTCAATTATATCTTTGTTTCCTGAATCCAAATGGCTTATCAGTTCAAGCTTTTATATATATTTTTATCAATAGCGGCATTGTCGAGTTTTTCAATTCAAATTATTCAATGTCTAACACGAGAATGTCGAAACGCGCGAATGTACCGCAATCGACACAAAATCTATCATGTAAGTATCTGAATTCTAGCTATTTGCATTTCCCAACTCGGAAATAACAGTTTTCAAATAATTTTCAACCGCCGCCGAGCTTACATAAAACGAGCCTATACGTATATACATGTATCAAACAGAGTGAATTCCAGCAAGCTTTATCCAGTCGTAAAACGAACTTTGAACTTGCAACTGAATGATTGTACTTAATTGTTAACCGTTAGTTGTCGACGATTGAAAAATTACCTCGGCGAAAATGTTTCTTTTTCTTTATTTTCTCGAAAAACCAGCAACACTATAAAGAGCCACTATATAGAAGTAATCTCGGCAAGAAGGCCGGCAATTGCAAAAGGTATACCTACAGCAAAGTGCTGCAGCGCTCCTCCTCTCGCACGATACGTACACACACATAAGCCGTTTGAAAGCGAGAGTGACTCGGCTCCGTTTTATCGCGCGCGAATTAGCGGCGTCGCGCAAAAGAACATCAACGGCGTAGGCGTTGCGCGCGCGATAAGAAGCGAGAAGAGCGACCAAAAAAAAAAAAGAGAACAAAAAAAAAAATAACCTTATTTGCAAAGGAGAGATGGGTGGATCCCGCGCAAGGCCTACTCTCACAAGGTGGACCGGTTTTCTTGCACCCGCGCACGCGTTCTATAAAATGAGTTTTCTCCCGCGCAAAGATCTTTTCTGTGACCGTGATCTCTCTTTCTCCGCACGGACGCAACCTTGACTTTTTCTATACGCGCAGTTGGTTGATTGTCGACTTATCGACGTATCGACTGTTTCCGGGTCTCAGAGCAAACACACAATTTGAAGGCACTCGACACGTCAAACATAGAGAGGCTCACCTCCCAAGGCTGCGTAGGCAGAGTGTGTTTAAAATATCTTGAATTCGTTTTTTTTTTCAACTTTGTCTAAACGGCCGCACGAGAAGAAGATGATTACGTAACAATGCGTCGTCGTCGTCGTATAGGTTGGTTGCATAAAGGATCGCTGTATACGTGGCTGTGTTGGAGTTTTTTTTTTCTCATAAACGCAAACTCATTACCTCTTTGAAAACATCCCGCGACAGGCGAGTTGTACGCTTTGAGTTACGCTCGGCCATTACTCGAGAGCTGAAAGAGAAACGCATTTGTATCTATTTGTACAAAGTCGGAAATATAATAGTCAAAGCTGAGGGAGAGAGGATAGTGCGTTTACAACATATTTTCACCTCATGCACCGCACATGTACATATCGCTTTACAATCGGGTTTTCGCGCTCGCAGCCATTTGTATATATATATATATACATGTAATTTCCCGATGCTTATCGCCGCGTGCAGTTTGGTCTCTATTTTAATAGCGATATGTGCATGCCGTAAAACAAAAGAGATTAATACTTGCCGAGGATTTATTGGGATATTACATGCATTCTTCCACTTGGCACGCAGCACGCACGTGCATTTCGAAATTATATCTGTGAATTTTAAGAATCTGCGCAAGCGATGTTGCAAGCGAGCGCTCTCGCGATTTTGATTTTCCGCGCAGCGATCGACGGATTATAAGTGTGTGGAACAATCGTGTTACAACAAATTGCGCGCGCCGCCGCCGATGAATCTATACTGAAAAAAAAAAAGATACCTAATCGACTATCGGGGCCCCATTATACGCGAAAATATGACTCGAAACATTGTCTTTGGGACAGAAAAATGCGGCTCTTGCTGTATTATCGTGAAATAGCATCGTGCAGTATACATAAAGCGTTGGCGCACAACTATATCTGATTAAATATTTTCCAAAGTAAATTTTCATAATTACACGTGCGCGCTTTGAAAATCGAAAGGACAAGAAAGAGAGAGAGAGAAAAAAGGTCAAGCTTTCTAACGACCAAGCTTCAAGTCTTGTATATATAGACAAAAGGATGACGCTCGTAATGTTTTCTAGGCTGTGAATATTCGCCTCTTCCGCGCGCGGCACTTGATGGAAGTGGAAGATCATTGTTTCCCACAATGGGTTTTTGGTCGGTGCTGCTTAACTCTCCGTGACCTTGCCAATCAGAGCAGCATTTCTGTGTAAAAGCCCATCCTCTCATTTCCTTTTTTTTCGATTTGTGTTTCTTTATTTTTTCTCTTGGCAGTCAGTCATCATCAATAACAACAAGCGCAACAAGGAATATATCTATATCCAATCGCCGTCTCATTCGCATATAAGGATTATTCACACCTCTGTGAGAATAGTTAGTTGTTTGGCATTCATAATGGGTAAGGTGCTTTTGCACAACACAACGTACACACAGAGAGCTTGCGCAAAAAGGGTTACATCCATCAGCGACGTACATGTACAAGCGATTCGTACCGCTGTTTTTTCTTTTTTGCCTCATTGAAATACAAAAGTCACACAGCGCGCCGCGCGAATAAATCGCCGATAGCAAGCTCGGATGAATTAACATGTCAATTAAAATCAGCGGCTGCGAGGCGATCTAATAACCATGAAAATTCCATCGTTCTCATTCCGATTAAATAGTGTCGTCGTCGTCGTCGCTCGTAATTGCGAGCACGTGTGCTATACGTAATAAGCGCGATCGGAATATAATTGTGCCGTTCAGCTGGTATATATGCGCCTGTTGCTCGTCCGGCACGCAGGTGAGCATCACTTTCACCGCGGCGGCACGTTTCACTCGCGAGCGCACAAGCAAGCACTTTGGACAATAGAATAATCCACCACCTCGAGACTCGAGAGAGAGAGAGAGAGAGAGAGAGAGAGAGAGAGAGAGAGAGAGAGAGAGAGAGAGAGAGAGAGAGAGAGAG
>JAWWMK010053284.1:0-40205 GCA_035047105.1 Galeopsomyia nigrocyanea | reverse complement strand
ATACATTCATAAGAAAAAAAATGAAAAAAAAATTTTGATCCGGTGACTTGACGTGAAACTGCCCATATATATATATACATATATAATTTGAAAACGCCGCGAAACCGTGCATACATCCGGAACGAACTTGAAAAGTCAAAAAAGAGAGGTATAAATGCAAAAAAAAACTCGAAATATAAAAGGATTAAAAAAAAAAGATCCTTGTAACGAAAGATGTTCACCTCACGGGCGAAAGTAAAAGTGCATATCGTCGGCTCTCGAAAAGCCTTCCGCCGCCGTCGAGCGGCGCTCTCGAAGAACGGCTGAATAAAAAAAAAGGGGGAGGCGTACATGTAGTATATATACACACATTTAAGTGTGTGCGTGTATGTACAGAGCAGCACAAGAGAATCCGCGAGCGCCCAGGCGTAAACCAGGAAAAATCGTACATATATATATACGTGTGGCCTACGGAAATCGGCGTATAATCTAGAAACCCAGCGCCGCGGCCGTCGCGTTATGAAATGCAAAAGATGCACTGTGTTGTATTATATAGTGTTGTAGATTTTTCCTTTTTTTTTCTCTTTTTCTTTTACGAAACTATGTATATGAGGCGAGATTGATTATTCAAATTACGTAAATTATCAATTGCTTCCTTTCTTTTGTTAATTACGTCGACGCGTTTGTTTCGCAATTCTCGAAATCGCGCGAGCCTTTCCAAAATTTTTGCAAAAGAAATGAAAAAAAAAAAAAAACGAAAAAATTGAATTTCACCCAATTCGCTGTATAAGTCGAAAAGAGAATGTTTCCTGAAAAAAAATATAACTGGTTATTCAAAAGATATAAAGTCATATCAATTCGTTACGACAAAAAAATAAAGCTCTGATCACTCTCAAGCGTTTGCTTTTCGTTTTCGAAAAAAAAAAAAAAAAAAAATGAACTACTAGCGCACACTTTGCAAGCGCCTGCGCCTGCAACAAACGAATCGAAAGGCTTGTAATCCGATGGAATTACATCATCGCCCCTAACCTTATGCGCGCGCGAGCCATTCAATTCTCACAAGGTACATGCTCTCTAACTTTCAATTTATATACTGCATGTACGTGTGTACGTCTGCGTCCGTAACGAGTCGTTTTACCATATTCAATAAACCACTGGACGCGCGCTTGCGCACACTTGCATTGCAGACGATTAGCTCTTGCAGTTTTAACTATCCCCCATGAACATTTTTTATCGGCGATAATCGAGAAACGAGGAGGAAAAAAAAGGAGTAACTCACTTCTGCAAACCTACAATTAATATATCTTAAAGTTTCTAATGTCTTCCGCGGTAGATGTTTTAGTTCTCTTCGCTAAATGGCGATCGGAAATACGAGCACAATTTTCGCATAAGCTCGTTTATGACGCAAAAGCTCGTATTATATTTTTTTTCAGCTGTGCGACCGAATGGAAACGGTAGGTTTGCATGCGATGAATGAGAAAGAAGAAAAAAAAAAGGAGGAACGCGTGTCGAGTTGTTTAGGTCGTGCATGCTGGGAAACCGTTTTCAGCGCCTTTGCACTGTTGTGCTTATCGATCAACGAGATTCTCATGCGTGACTCTCCTTTTCCAGATTTACGGCTATTATATGCTCGATAAGCGCATACCACATCGATTGATCGCGGTTTTTTTTTCATTATTTTACGGTATATTTCACGAAAAAAAAATTTTTTTTTTTTCAAGTAGAAAATGAATTGTTCGTGAAATTTCATCTTGTGAACATTCGTAGATTTGAACTTGATCTGATAGGTTGAGTGTCAACGCGTTATGTAAATCATCAAATTACTACTTATAATTCTATGAGGCACGTGAACTTCACCTCAGAAAACCTCTGCGAGAGACATTCACCGAAAGTAAAAGTTACGCATGAATTGGCTATCGTATTGCCTACTTCTTTTTTTAGTGCCGTGTTGTATAGATGCTGGTGAACCGCAAAGCTGAATTCATTTTTACATGTTATGAAAATACTACATTGAGATTTAATGAAAGCAATTAATTATTGAAGTCGTTATTAATTCAATAAAGGAATGGGCCCTGCGTAAATACAAATCGAAACATTTGACTCAATAGTTGAATTATATACTTTTTTTTTTATTCACCTTAGGTGGCTTCTGTTTTGATCTTTCATTCAAATTATTTTGTACTTCACACTCGATAAGAATGAGACTTTTGCAATTTTACAGTTAACTCATTTATCTTGAAATGTTATTTCTTTTCCTGGATGGTCAAACGTCAGTGTTAATTTCAACTTTACATAGATTACTAATACAATATAACTAAACTAAAAAATGTTTAAGTGAAAGTTAAAAATTAAAAAAAAAAAACTTTTTTTCATCAAAATCAATTCACCGAATACGAAAAGTTCCTACATAACTACATTATTATGACAATTATTAACTATATTTTCAAGTACCATCATATTCAGAAATTCATCGTCGAAAATCCAATTCATCTCGTACAAATTGAGAGAAGATACGATAAAACTCACAACGGCATCATCGAAATCGGCGCACGCAGCTTTCATGCAGAGAAAGTGCAAGTGTCCATTTATCCGCGAATTCTTGAACGCAATCCGTTTCATAACAAGTAGAATTCAAGTGCAGTCAAGTTCTCCCCCTCGACGAAAACAGAAAATGCAGTCGACCCAAAACACATTGCTCATTAAAAAAAAAAAAAAAATTTCATCAGACGCGCGAGAAAAATCCATGCGTTATCTCTCTAAATCAGACGTTTCAATACGAGGCGTCGAGCCCAAGTTCAGTCAAGTACAGAGTGTCAGAGTAAGATAAAAAAAAAAGAAAGAAAGACAGGCAGGCGTCACGATCGCGTTTTGCCATTAATATCGCTCGGCTGGACAATCGTTGCGTCAATATGTATGACTGCGGCGGGAGAGGACGTGGCGAAACGGATTGTGTGTATGTGTGTTTTCTGTGCGTTGCATTGTCCAAATCAGATATGGAGTTATGAGAGAAGGTTGGTAATTAGAATTTCTTGCAATCGTGTCTGGGAGCCATGTAGATTTCACGTTTGCACTGGATTTTTCACGCTTGCATACACACACACGAATACACATCTTCGACAATATTCAATCTAATGAATACTAATGAGTTTTATACATATTAATTTTAGCTTTGTGAATAATTGGAATTAAACACGTATGTAAACTTTCGCCCACTTTAGAAACAGGCTTCTTATATGTTGAATGTAGATGATAGTCTTGATTTAATTAGCTGCAAAGTGTATACATATAAAAAAGTCGTGTTGCGAAAGAGATTCCACATAAATTGTGCAAAGTTTATTACTAGAGAGCTTTGCTTCGAGTGTAAAACTCGATCAATCTCCAACGGCGCTGTTCTTATTTCTTTTTTGTGCAAAAAAATAAAAATAAAAGAGAGCTTGTGCCGTTACAATGTGTGTGTGTCTCTCTCTCTCTCTCACTCACTTTTGAGAGGAAAGAGAGAGTGGGAGTGGCGTAGCTAATACGCAGCTGCGGAAGCGGATTTTCGGGGATGCACCTGGCTAATGCTGATTGCACTTTAACTGCGAGTCGTTAAAAAAAAAAAAAGAAGTTGCACAAAAGTTTGTCACGTCGTGGCGAAGTTGATTCGTCGCTGACGTTGACGGTTGAGTGTCTACTTATTATCGCTAAGGCGCGTGCAGGTTACGATTCGCGCGCGATTTCGGCTGTACTGCGCTTTGCAATGGGTTCTCCGTAATTGCAAAGTGTCTAAATGAGCGCGCCGTATATTTAATGGACATCGAGAGTGCACTCGTAGGAAATTGCTCGATGACATAATTTTTGCACTGCTCGGCGCGAGGGAAAGCTATGATGGAATGTCATGGCTTGTTTTTTTTTTTTTTTTATTTTCCTTTTGAAGGATTTTTTTTTCTTTTCGTAGGAAGGTTTTGATTATCAAAGCTGAATTTACACTTGAATATACTATTGAAGTTTGTTTCGAAATAATACAACAAAGTGTGTGATTTGACGAATAAACTGTAATTTATATAGTTCCGTAGTTGGCGCGCGTGTTGGCCGTTTCGCACGTCTTGTATACGTACACCTGGAAAATTGCGCGCTCGCAACTATTTACTTTCTAGAGTGGAAAAATTCTACGCGTTAAGTGATACATTTGCAAAATACTTTTAAGCGTAAAACAAATTCTCTTTTTTTTTCTTTTTCGTGTCAAACCTGTATATTACAAAATTGAGTCGTATAAGTCTTTCCAAGTTTATACGTTGCAACGCCGTTCACAATGAATAAACAGTGATAAATGCAGATTTTTTATTCTAATTCTCTTCATTAAATGTATAATTTTTCTGATAACTAATGACGATCGAAACTTTTCGTACGCGTAAAATAAATTCTAGAACGCCATCGCGCTGTAAACAGATAAAGCTATCAGTAACAACCTTTTTTATAGAACTATTTACCTATAAAACGCCACTTTACCCCCCAAGATAACATCGCGAAACAAACAATTAACTCGAACTAGCTAAAGAAAAAAAAAGAGAGAGAGAGATAGTCAAATATGTATCGACAAGTAAATCGGGCAGATTTCACCATATAAGTAGATGCAGTAGCAGGCGGTTTTAATTCCTCGTCGTATATAAGAGAGAGAAGGAGATGATCGTTCGGAGGAAAGTGAATCTCGATCGCGTTCACTTTCGTATTATACCGCGTGCCGCGCGATCATTCATGCAACGGTTCTTTCGCCTATCTCGCGCTGCATCCGCGCAGGTCGTCGCTCCTGTTATCCAAGATCGTATAATGCTGCTGTTCTCCTTTTTTTTTTTCTTCTTCTTTTGCCTTCTATACATTTTTCTCCTCTCGCGTCAGGTGTATGTATATAGATTTTTCTCAGTACGGTCATTCTATAGATCGCAACCTGTAATTTTCGGATATGCTATGGTTTCCGTATTATGCAAAACTTTTGTTCTCTTATTTTCGTACGATATGACTGATTGCAATTTATGAATGACTTGAGAGTTTTTTTGACAGGAAGGAAATGCTCGCGTAGAATTTTTATACGCGCACGTGGATAATGACTATCATTTTAGAGCTGCGGGATTGTAATTCGTAATGTGTAGAAGGTACTTTTATCGCGTGATCTGCATCTTTTTTTTTAAATTATTAAGTATATATTATGTAAATTGAAAATTTTTTATTGAAAATAGCAATTCATTAAAATGAAATAATAATTCAGCGTGTACACAAAAATCGCACTTTCGCACGTAAAGTATTGAAATTAAAACATTTCCAATTTCATTGAACCGAGTAACTGTGCACATTCTAACAGGAAATTAATACAAGACGACATTGACTTTTCCCTTAAACCCAACCTTGAATAATTATATATACTCGATTCTATATAAAAGCCTTGCAAATTCTCCAAAAACCTCGACAAACAATTCCAAACGATCTCGTCGACCTCTCAAAAATCCAATAAAGTTTCAATAATAATCACCAAACTCGCAATCTAAAGAAACAATCAATTACAATTTCTCTATTGAATAATCGTGAAAGTTCGAAATAAAGAAATAGTTGTCATTCAGAAAAGAAAAAAAAATTTCTCTATTCTCATAGCAAAGCAGGCAAGTGTGCGAGTGTCGTCATTTCTCCGCATTTTCTTCTTGAAAAAAAAAAAAAAAAATAAATAAATAAATGAAGTAATAAAATTGATCATTCGCCTCCATCGAAGGAAAGTAGTAGTCCAACGAACTCGATAAGCTCTTAAATAAAACCATCGACGGCGTTGCCGTGGCGCTTTAATAGTTCCACTTTCACTTGCACACACACACACATACATATACACGAGGCAGCAACAGCGAGCGAGCAAGCGAAGTATATATCCATAGCCGAGCGCACGCAGGAAGAGCGCTATTTGTTGGCGCGTGTTGTACCTGTCGACGAGTATCGTCCTCCCGAAAATTTAGTCTACTTGTAACGCGTTTGTTTAGGTATATTATCGATCGATTCTATTCATAGAGTGATTAATTCGACGCGCGTTGCATTTTTTTTTTTGCATATCAATTATACACGGTGCGCGCTGGCTTTTTTAACGAGTAATTGGCTAATTTAATAAAGCGCCGTAGCTGCTGCTCGTATATATATAATTGCAGATTTACGTAAGCGCCAAGGCGCTCCAAAATCACTGTAATCATTGGGCATTTTTCCAAAATGTGTATCACGATTCTTGAATACGGGGAGATTGTTCGATTTTTTTTATACCTTCCTCTCTCTATATTGTAAAAAAAGTGTATCGATAAAATCAATCATCATTAATGTGTACGTGTGTGTTATTTTTTTGATGTCAAAAAATTTGATAATCATTGGCGCAGTTGCATAAGATTTGTGATTAGGCCTCAGTCGTTAAGTTTAACGGGCATTGTTATGTGGCGTTTATTAAGCGAAAAATAGATAAAATCTCAACGCATTGCCTAACACACAAACACTCGCTCGCGCTACTCCAACTGCATGATCACTCGAGTCAATCATTCACTCTAAAACCTCGAAATGGCTTTGCGCGCGCGCACGTGTAATTTGAGCATTTGCAAATTGAAAAAAAAATTAAATGCGAGCAAAAATTGTCCTAACGAATAGCTGACGTGCATAGCCGTGAAAGAAATATAGCAATTAGTTTTGCAGGGAGGAAAAAAAAAAAGAATTTCGGACGATCTTTTGAAGAGAAATAAGAAGCGTATAATATGAAATTCTAATTAGTTGGTGCAGAGTCGCCGTATAAGGACTAATCAATCTTTTCGAGAGGGAGAGACAAAAATTCACGATGATTTGTTGCCGATAAAGAAATTATTCGCGATTATCATTCGATTGGATTCCATAGCAAAGAGAGGGAGAGAGAAAAAGAAGTTGTGAATTAACGAGATGGAGGGGAACGTTGTTTGCGTTTCTTCGGCAAACCGCATAATAACGGATTTCCCAAGTCGATTTGCATGCATTTATTCACGAGCGGTATATTGCGTCTTTTTCATGGTATAGTATGACGGTAATAACCGGCGGAGAGTGCATTAATCTTGTTTCGTTAAATGCATCACGCGAATTTATTCGGTCGGTATTTATATTGAGGATTTTTCGAGAAGTATGACTTTAATTTGACAGAGTTACTGCTTGGGCTGAGTAATAATACTTGTGCTTCTTGGAAATTGAAAAGGTGATATTTTGTTTTTTTCTTATCAGGGTTTAATTATGATTGAGTGAAACTTTGTCATTTGCATGAACCAAAATTTTTTGTATCCGTGGAATGAAGTAGTTTCAATTGGATTCTTAAGGTGGCTTTGATTTTGTACTACTGTCACAAAAATTTTTATTCGAGTTTCTATATCAAAGATAATTTGTGTTCACTTGTCGAAAATGTAGCTCTATATTACGCATTAAAATTGAAATGGCATATCTCATGTATCATAAAGCATCATTACTCCAAAAAAATTGACTATATACTCCAATGTATTATAAAAACGATTCTTAAAAAATTTATTATAAACAATATTAATAATCTCCGTTACCAGCAAACAACTCGAAATAAAATATTAATAAAAATTTTCGATTTCTTATCTGCAACATCAGTTTTCCTACATTAGACGTCGCAACAATTTAGATTAGCCACACAACATTCCAAAAAAAAAAAAGAAGAGAGAATCAACCGCCGCCACTCTCTGTGTGGTTTGTCGACGGATGCAGCCGGAGATATAGAAGGAAGAGGATTGACACTCATTTCGCACTGCATCTGCCTAACCACATAGCCGCTATATACTTTTTGGTCGCGCGCGCGCAGGTCGTGTGCAAAGGGCGGGCGGTAGCTATAAGGCGTTCGTCGCCCGAAAATTAGACGTTTCGTGCGCGACCGTTATTAATGGATTTTTGCCAGGCGACGCGCTAAAGGACAGATTATCTCGAGAACCATCGAACCGCCAACTCAGGTAAAAGTGTCATCTTGCTCTATCTTTTGAAAAATTAACTAAAGACGACACTCGACGGTTAGTGCACAGTTTTTCCGCAAGCTGCGAGCTGAAATGTTATTGGACTATATCGTGATTTCGCAAGTTTTCTGTTTTAGCAGGTGTGAGTGTAACAACGGGATTATTCTCTTTTTTTTTTTTGTTTATACGAGGCGCCGTACGAAATTTTAATGGATCGAATAGAAATTGCGGACCTCTATTCGATCGATAAAAAATCAATTTATTTTCGGCGCGGAAAAAGTCATTAGTCGCCATCGCTCGTAAATTATACCGTAGTAGTCTGCACGCGAAAAAATTTCGGACTAGACCAAAAACTTTTAGGTACGTGCGTGACGGCTTCGTCATTATCTTCACCCGCAAAAAAAAAAGAGGATTAGGTCGTCTCGACGAAATTCTTTTCTTTTTGTTTTTTAGTCGCGCTTTTTAGCGCGGACCGATCGAATCGATTGACTGCCATACGCATGTCTTGGTGATTAAAGTTTGACTTTACTGGAAGAAAGTTTTGCTATACATGTTAATTTGAAGTGATGCAGAATCAATTAATGCTCTGAAAAAAATAGTACTCTTATAATAAGAGGATAGTAATCTTGAACAAATCCTATTGTAATGAGCAGGTGTCTTCTTGTTACAAGAAGGTGTCCTCTTGTAACAAGTAGATTACTCTTGTTACACAAGGAATTCCTTTTGAGGCTATTTTGAGAAGAAAATCTTCTTGTTAATAGAGGATTTTTTTCAGTGCGTTATTATACTATATTGCGATTTTTAAAATGAAATAGAATTCAGTAAAAATAGTATATCATTAGTTATACTTACACTAGATCGCACTAGATGGCTTTCATGATGATTATATAAAATAATGTGATGAATTGATGTTTCGTATACTTTAAATAAGTAGATATTCGTGATTCAATGCGGATGATTATTTGACTGTTTCCTGGATATTTAACTGAGCAGTAGTATGGCGATCATTACACAATTTATCAAATGTATGAATGTATGTAATTATTGAAGACAATTATATCTATGAGTTGTATTACAATAAACACTGTTCTTCGCGACTGTTCAATAAAAAGTAATTGTTATTCACTCTAAGGAAAAACAGTCATGGTATAATTGTTCTGTAAAAATGGAGGAAATTAGGAAAAATTATCAGTAAAAAAAGTAATAATTTATATTTTCTCAGTATTCCCGTTGTTTATTGATGAAGATATTACTAACGTACGTCAATAACTCAATCGTTCTGACTTTCTCGTACACTCAACATGACGAAATGTTAATTATGTCTGCATGTAAATCGACGACTACACCATATGTAACAAGCTCGATTTTCGTCGACCAAACGAAAAAAAAAAACAGCGGATAACAACGAAATTTCACAGTAGTCACAGTTGAAAATTGAGACTAGACAAGCGTAAAGCGCAAAATTACCGCGCGCACGCTAAAAAAAAGGTGAAGCGCTCAGTCGCAGGTATAGGATGTACACCTGATAATTTGGCAGGCATCGCCCACTTGTCCCTTGTCATTTTTAAGCTGTGCGTCCTCGAGGCTGAAATCGATTTTTTTTCCTTTTTCCGAAAAATTTCAAAGCTGAAACGTTCACGTATTTGCCCTCCGGTAACGAAAAAAGAAACGAACTCGTTAACGATGACGTTTTATAAATATATTATCGTCGTGTGTGACGTGTAATAATAATAACTCGCCAATAAACATTGTAAGCGAGAAATTATATTATAGGTTGCTGTCGTCGTGCATCGCGAGAACAACTAACGAGAAGTCATGCGCTCCAGCCTTTTTCTCACGAAACGTGTATTATGACTATCGTGAGATTCTCACGTACACACATTATATGTGCCTCTCACTTTGAATTTATATAGGCGCAGTAGTAGTCGAAAATGACTCTATTGCGACAAAAAAAAAAGAGGCGCGTGAATTGTCGATGATATTAATATGATGATGATATCGATCTTGAATTCGACAAATTCGGATGTTTGATTTAACAAGCTGATCTTACTGAACGGGGAATCGTATCTTTTAGTACGATTTCGAATAATACGATTAGTACGATTTCGAATAGTACGATTAGTACGATTTCGAATAGTACGATTTCGAATAGTACGATTAGTACGATTTGGAATAGTACGATTAGTACGATTTCGAATAGTACGATTAGTACGAATAGTACGATTTCGGGGAATCGAGTGCGAGAACGTTAACGAATCAATCTACGTTTTATTTCGGGCGTTTTCATCGAAACTCAAGATGATGATATCGATCTTGAAGCTTATATAGAGAAGTGCCAAGTTTTTTTTTTGTGAAAGAAGCTGTTACAAACGCTGAGGTGTATAATAAGCGAGACTTTTGTGAATAGGAGTGGCTAATCGGTTTGCCGTTAGAGGTGAGAGGTGTTTATGTAGTTATTATTTCAATCAGAATTGACTGCTACAAGTGAAGGATGTATAGAATAGAAATTGAAACCTTTATTTTTTTAAATATGCCACTACATATTAGGAAAACGATTTTTTTAAATTTTTCTGATAAAAATTTTTTAGTTTCGCAATATGTTGCTGTCTTAGATTTTAGAGTTTACTATTGTATGATCAGTAGTAGGCAAAATGTTGGGAATACGTTTACATAATTTCGCTCTAAATGGCTTTTATACCGATTTTACATTTCTATCTAAAACTTTTCTAGTTAAAGTCTAAAATAAAGAGGAGCACATGAATTTTTCACTTCATTATCAGTTTTTTGAGGTCGTTGATCCTGTTGGCATTCGAAGTTATTGTGACTATAGCGATTCTACATCTATCTAGAATTTAACTACAAAAAGCGATTACCAAAAAAAAATTATCTCAATTTCTCAAAATAAAAAAAAATGAAGAAAAAAAAACAAAGTTTGTTTCGCGCAACCTGCTAACAAGGCATATTTTTTCCATTAACCAACTATACACACGATCAAATCATAGCTCGCTGCGGCGGCGTCCGATCCTTCGCTATATATCGTGAAACGTCGATCAGAGAGCCATAATAATCGGCGCTAATAGCAGCCGATTATTATAATCAACTCTAACCCATCTCACTCTCACTCTCTATTTCTACTATGCCAAAATTCCAAAACGTGCGGTCGCGTGCGCTATACACGATCGATCCGATCGCGCTAAATTCGAAGTGTAATTATGCGTGTCTACACACTCACATGTAAAAATATTTACACACGGATCATCGGCTATATATAACACAGCGATGATCATTTTCGCAAATTGTTTCCGAAGCATGACGTATACGATATTTCCTCTGCGGTTTTAGGATAATTTACGCGTAGAAAAAGTGAGAGAAGAAAGATGGTGCGGTTTGATTAAAAACTAATTACACGACAAGATAATACGCAAGCATATACAGAGAGAATATATATATCGTCGTTTTTCCGTGTGCGAGGATCCAGTGTGAGAGTGCATGAGAGGGGAGAAGGATTACAATGGGATTAGCCGTGCGCTGCCGCCGCCAGATAAGCTAAGTCGCGCTAACACCCTTTTCGACTCGTGTCACATACATACACACATAGATACACCAAACCAGCAGCACCATCACCCCTCGTAATTGGATCATTTTCATGGGGAACGGATACGTTGCGTGTGTGTCTTTTCATTTTTTTTTTTTCGCTTCTATTTCGAATTGATCCGTGTGGGACGTGGTCAATTTTGAGAACTCACACCCTTGTTTTTTTTCATATTCGCAGAGGACAATTGAATGTTTACGTTGGCTGTAATACACCTTATCGCACTGTTGAAGTGTCAAAGCTTTTTGTCCCGAGTGTGTGTGTGTGTGTGTGTGTGTCTCGCTTGAATTCGTCGGTTCGTTTTTAGATAAGAGCCAACGATTATGCTTGTATACTCGTGAACGATCGTTTAAGATGAGATATTGAGATTCTCTCTGTGTGAGAGAGAGAGCATGAGATGAGAAAAAATAACGAAACTACGAACGATGATGGTGATGCAATACTGAGATTGTTCGCGATTAAGCTTTTCCAACTTTTGCGAGAATTAAGTTTTTGTTCCCTTGGGAATGTTGAGATATCGTTGTTTGGCATATAAGAGAGAAGAGAATATTGTTGAGAAAATTGTAACGGATGAGATTTTTATCAGTATAAGATTAATTTCGATTTGTAAATGAATTTGTAATGGTAAACGTATCGATTATCTTGAAATTGTGAAATGTAATGTTTCAATATTAACTTTTCTGCTATTGTAATTGCGAGAAATAAACTTTCATGTAAGGTATATAATAGCATGCTCTCAAATAAAATAGTAATAAATTAGCGGAAAAACATCTTTCTCATATAGTATCTAAGTAGAAAAAACTTTCAATTACAATATAAAATCAGTACGAAAGCCATCTAACGTTGCCAAAACAAACTCCCATTTCTATATGTAACACATGCTCGTCTGTTTCACACGATCAAACTATTTTCTTCTATTGGACAGTGGAGTGAGAAAACAAACCGCGAAGATTAATCTCCCTAGTGCACACGGATTCCACAACGTATTCGTGCGCCAGCATAATATGGAATGCAAGTGCACAAACAATTGTGATTCCTCTATGCTCGGCACGACTGTGTGTCGCCTTTATTAAAATACAGCTGACCTCGGAAAACTACCAGACACATCGTGTGTGAAAGCAGCGTGAAAACTCTATTTCGCTGTATCTCGTGTTTTATTCGTTTTCGTTTACTCAATGACAGAAAAAAAAATAACCACGATTTAACATAATTATTACTCGAAGCCACGGACGATCAGCAAGAAAATTCATTTTCATAAAGCGAGAACGTGAAATGATTGAAGAACTCTCCTCGATATATACGACGAAAAAAAAAACACATCTCATCGAACGATTTGACATCAATCACTCATCGCTCAATGACTAATTAATCATATACGCGTATATACGTTTTCGCATCCAAACTGTGCCATAATCCTTTCTAATTACGAGATATACACAATCATAACGGAATCCGCGCAAAAAATATACTCATTCGAATTTTTCGACAGTAGTCTCACGGCGCAGAGACTTCATTTTTTTTTTCTTCTCTCCCTCTCGTGGAATAATCAGCGTATATACTCGCCGCGGGAGTTGCATTTAATTGATTTCCTCTTTTATAATCGCCAATAAATTTCGATCATGCTCGACTCTCGAGATTTATGAAGTTCTCCTTTCTTTTCGAGAGCGAGAGAGTATAATCATGCGAAACGCAACTGATGGAGAGTCTTGTCAACGTGTAGTTCGAATTGAAAGTGTAAATTCATACCTATACTTCGATTTGATTTTATATGTATATCGAATAGAGTTCAACAAACTCTGCGCTCTCGTGAAATTTGTTTACATGTTGGACAGCGCTAGTTATTACTTTTTTTCTTATTATCAAAACCGACAGCTACTGCAAAAAAAAAAAAAAAAACAAAACTTGTATCACTAATCAATTAATTCATATATACGTGCGATACTATCGGCAACGCGGCGGCGGCAGCGGCGGTGTTGTTGTATATATACGGTAAAAGTTATTTTCTCTATTATTAACGATTAAATTACGGAAATGAGTAGTTATAAGGCATTTTAAAAGAAAATTATACTCGCGATGTGTATTGCGCGGCGGCCGACTGCATCGGTTAACAATCCGTGCGATATAATATTATCCCCCAGTAATTCGGGAAGCTTCGCGTTTTCGCGTCGTTACTTAACTCAAGTAGTTTTTCGTATTCCAAATGAGAGGAAAAAAAACATAACATTTCCGTTCGTCGTTATATCATCGATAACGAGTTGTCTTCACGCCGCGAAAACACATTTTCTTATAGCAATTATCAAACAGCAGCAGCAGCAGCAGTAGGAGTCGAGCGATAAATACGAAAAATCGTCGCTACTCAAGAAGTCTCTCGCTCCCACGTAAAATGTCGAGCGTATAATAAAGACACTTACCGAATTATCGTAACGAGGCGGTAAAATCCGCGAGTAATACTCGACCTCTGACCAAAAGCGACGACGACGACGAAGCGACGGCTTCATTAAGCGACTAATAACCCGCCGGCAGCAGCAACAGCAGCACGCGACACGATATCGCTGCCACACACTACATATTCGGTAGGCTAATTTTCCTTGTACATACACAACACCTATATGTATATGTATATATATATAGAGGACGAAAGCCAGGCGCATAAAGCGGGGTTGCAAGAAAACATGAGCCCCGGGAATTTACGAGATGCTGAGCCACAAGCGCGAGAGAGTGAGAGAGAGCGGCCTCATGGTGCGTGACATTGCCGCATCTGCCAGGCGCAAATCTGCTGTTGGTTGCTGCTTCTGCTACTGCTGCTCTTGCTGATGAAGTGGCTTTTTCTTGTGGTCAGTTTGTCTTTCTCTCTTTTTTTTTTGGTTTTCTTTTTTTGAGGGGGGCAGTTTCGTGATTGAGTTTTCGACAATGTGATTGATTATTCATGGTGGGGGGACTAGGAGAAGCTGAAACTTCAGGAGGGTAGTGATTGTTGAGCTGCAATGTTAAATTGTAGTTTTTGGAGTAATAAGTTCATATCGAATATGGTTATGCAGTACTAGATAGAGAAATAAATTGTTTTGATAACACTAGATGGCTTCCACATTAGATTCACCTTATCACATTCGTAATCAATCATTTATGCCTAATAAAAGATACTTTGATCGTGAGTTACTTACTGTATTTATTTATTTTGCATATTCTAGAATCAATTGAACCGCACCGCTGAACTGTTCATTCTACTCTTGCAAATAAAAATAACAATTAACGACAAATTTCCACGTAACTTCCTTCAACAATTGCACCGATAATTTATAAAAGTTCATAATCTATTATAAAACGAAAAGAAAAAATCTGCCATCAACTTACGTAAACGAAAAAAAAAAAAATCTCCTCGCATGCGTTATGCAAATCCCAAAGAGAATAACCCCCCATACACATATATATACGCTTATCCTAAACGCACTGGCACTCGATAGAATTAGCATCCGGGGCAAGAAAAAGAAGGTCGGAAAGGATAAGAAAAAGCTAATCAAACAAACCGTAAAGTCGCCTATAACAAGCTCATGTGTGTGTGTGTGTGCTTTTCCCTCAGTGTGTCGTATAACTTCTTCATCGGCGCTCATGGGCTCACGTATGAAGTCGCCAATTAGGATGCTCGTCTCATTGTGGAGCGGAGTTGCATTCAATTAGCATAACTCGCGGTGAGGTCGCGGCATTAACGAGGACGCCGCGGGGGAGCAAGAAGTAGCAGCAGCTTTTAAACTCTCTTGCATGATGATGAATGCGTGTCGCTTTTGCACAAAAAAAAAATGTTTGTATGCTGCTGATGCTGCGTCGGTGGAACGAGAGAGTGAGTGAGTTTATATAGACACGCTTGACGAGAGAGAGAGAGAGAGATTTTTTTGTTGGTCGCTTCGACGTTACGCTAGGGGCACTTAAATCATAGAGTTTGCCGCGCGACGACGTTATAAGACTACGTAATTCTATGCGTGTGTGTTTATAAGGGGGTAGACGAATGTGGAATATTGAGAGCTGAAGATCTCTTTTTCGTTGATTGCTTATTCGGGAACTAAACGATTTTAAAATCTCAATGTATGTATACTCTAATTGACGTTCCAAATTATATTCATAAACGGTACACTCAGCTCGTGTAATAAACGCACTATACAGGCGCGTTGGACGTCTTATTTTCACCAAGACGACTTTTTCGAGGATTAGCTAATGAGTATACATACATCCTCGAGTCTAATTACGCTTAAAGCCTCAATCTTCTTAGCAAACACACTTCGGTTCTTTTTATATTCTCTCGACTATAAAAGACGTTTTTTTGCATCAATTAAAATTTCGTGGATTTACCTGTTTCCAGCGAGCTAATTTTATGATAAAACCTCACTCTATTATTAGCTAAATGCTGCTGCAGCTGCATATGTGAAACTCCCTTTGAACTTCTCGATTAAAATTACGGGGTTGTGCGCATAATGCGGAATCTTATGTGGATACTCTAACGAGGGATTCCAACCTACCGTCGAACGAACAAAAAAATTAAAGGTTTTTTTTTTTCTTTTTTCTTTATTTCAATGACGGACCTGGCGCCTACCTGCGTGATGCGCCGCGCTATTGTTTTTATAACGCAAAGTCGTTTTGGTTGTGAGCGAGTTTTCGACTGTATATATACTAGCCGTGAAATTTTTGGCTTCGGTCGTTCCCTCGCTTTACGAATTAATCGTAGATTGTGAACTATTTTATTCGACGTGATAGTTCTATCTAGAACTATTACTGTTTATTAAAATAATTATAATTTCTTAGTCGTTGATTGATATTAAAAATTAAATTGAAACTCATAACGATTAGCTGAAATTTTTTAACAGGTGCAACCCTAAACAGCAAAATAATAGAATGTGGCACAAGCGCTGTCAAAAAAAAAAAATCCATTTTATGCGCGTCGGGCGTGGATCGACAAGTTGGTATCTCGGAACTCCGATCTCTCCATCCTATACGGAAATTCATTAGCGACCTGCTACCTCGGAAGCCAGGGAATCCGATGGATCCGTAAAAACCAAGAAGAGAAGAAAAGAAGAATAAAAGGATATATTATACTCCACGCATCTGCGCTCGCGCGTGCCTGCATCTGGATTGGGCTACCCGAGAAAGCGCATCATGAATTAGTTGGTAGTTGTCACGTAGGGATTGAAATGAAATTTTGGGGATCGAGATATCTTTTATTTTTTTTTGTATGCTGGTTATTTTAGTATGTGTTAAATGCCGCTAGATGGATAACATTATGCTGTTTCTTGTATTAAAAGTTTCGGGGACAGATAATATATGAGTCTATCTAAAATATCCAATTATAAATTGAAATAGATAATATCAATGAGATTCCGGTTGTCGGAAATAAATTGTCTCGAACATGAATATAAGTACATATAAAATATTAATAATATTAGTTCAACGTTTAATGTTGAGAAAATCTTTTCGTATTGAATTAAGTATTTTTTAAATGCTCTTTTTTCTTCATAAAATGAGACAAAATGAGTTGGAAATAATAACATTATTAATCATCTCCAAATCCACTGACATACTTTCGATATACTCCCAAACAATCATCTCAATTTTTCGCATACCTCCTCGATCAGACGCAAAAAAAATCTTACCCATCTCGATTTCACCGAAAATCGTTCACAATTTTCTGGCAATCATCCAATATAAAGCGATTAAATAATTCCCGACGCGCACCAGAGAAAAAAAAAAGAGGCGAATCCCGATTGATTCTCGAAAAATAACCCAACGAATGACAGCCGGCAAAACAACAAAAAAAAGTGCGCGTAACGAGAAAGAAGGGACAGGTCGCAATTATTTGGGCACGAAAGCTCAGCCAACATTTTTTTTTTTTTATAAATACACCTCGACAAATTTTTCGGAGGAGGAACGCAAAACGCAAACACTGTTATTTCCGTCGATTCGCGCGCTCGCGGCACAACGGCACAATTGCCCTCCCCCTTTTTACACTTTCGCAGCGGCGAGTGATAATTGAGAAGAATCCCCGAAAAATATTTGAAACTCTATCATCGACACCTGCTCAAATGAAGTAATAAACGTGGATTCCACGAAGTCTCCGGAGCCCCAAATACTTTTTATTATCTTTCGCCGCGATTCGCCTTCTTTCTTTTTCTCTTGCGGCGCAGAGTAGAAGGCTTTAATTGAATAAGTCGGTTTTTGGGAAACAATCGTTTCTCTTTCTCTGGCAAACGCAAACGCAGTGCAGCGTTGCAGTTTTGTTAGCCGCAAGCCCAAAAGTGGATTAGAGAGAGAGAGAGAGTGGGCGGTGTTGTGTTTTTCGTCGAGAAGACATAGCGGAAGTTGCTGATTATAGATAGAGCACACGAAAAAAAACAACAACAAGCCTGCGTTTGATAATTTCGTGCTACAGGTGTTAACTTATTTACCGAAAAAAAAAAATGCCATCGACGACAAACGATTCAATTTCAACCCACTGGATTTCTCGATAAAGTTGTTAAAAGTCGCAGCTGCAAGTACAATTGAATTTTAGTACGTCCTTCGAGAATCCGTGTACACTGTGCACCTGTGTGTGTATGTTTTCATTGCACGCGAATGTTGATTCAGATAATTTGGCGCATTAGCGCGAGAGAGAGAAAGAGCTCGTGAAAACAAAAAAAGGTATATACGGGTAATTGCAGCGTTCTTATTACGAGCTGGCGTGCAATGCCGGCATATGTCCCACCACGCTATACATATAGGTACCACTGCCTATAGAGTTTGCGCTGATTAGACTGCGCGCACACCTTTACGGGAATTTTCCGTTTTCCGATTGTTCAAAGTACGCGCTCGTGGCTAATTGTGTTGGTTTTCGATAAGAGAGAGGTTGTGCTTTTTTTTTTTTATGAGATAGGTGGCTACTGCTAAAGTAAGTCGGTAAGCGAAATAGTTGAATGATACAATAAAGTTGACAAATGAGAAAGTAACTTAATTTGAATTCAATGAAAATTTCTGTATATTTTATTTAGCCGAATCCTAATTTTCCACTTTACGCGATAATATAAACCAATTTTAATACAATAAAAAAAATCGTATCAAATTCTTATAAATTAATTTAAAAAATGAAGAACAACTTGATCAGCGATAAAATACATTTGAAAAATCGGATCTGCACGCAAACTCGACAAAATAATAAAAGAAAAATCACGCAACATTACAAATACACATCGCACGCGTATATGTCAAGTGCATAATATATCCCACATGCAAAAAAAAAAAAAAAAAATGATATTTATCCTTTTCGCGTATACACGCAGCGTAAATCAAACGACGCTCGATATATATGCGCGGGCATAGTACAAGCGAGGAACGAATGACGCAAGTGCAAAGTGTCGGAGAGAGAGAGTTAGAGCGGGGGCGCATCCTTCCTGGGCGTGGATGAAGCGCCGAGCGCTCGAAAGAGGGGTTGGCCTGGTAAAGCCTGTCAGCCAGTAGCGTCGCGCGATCTTATCGCGCGAGGGACGTCAGTGGACCAAAGCCGTCTATAATAGTCGAGCTCTCGGGGAAGGAAATTCGACTCGGGGGTTGGCGATACGCTTTAATGGAGACACCACCGACAGAGTGAGAGAGGGGGTGGTAGAAAAAAAAAAAACGTTCGTTACAGCCACGATTCAACCGTGTGTATCGGAACTCTTTCTTTTTTTTTTTTTTTCGCGCCAGCGCGAGGCTATTTTTTGTTTTGCGAGGGATGGAAAAGTCGTCGAGTATATTGCACACATCGCGGCTATTGATTTCGAGGCCGAAGTATTGGAATTGGATGCGAGCTTGCAGTTCGCGCTGGAACAATGTTTCTGTTACTGATTTTTATTGCTGGTAGCTGTTGATGTGAATGTATTTTTTTCGATTTTTGTTTCGTATTCGACTTTCGGTGTGTGCCGACAGATGGACTGTCTGATATTTTTTTCCGAAAGACGTAAAAGATTCTTCATGTGATTTAATCTGTTGCAGTATTTAAAAAATCATCTCATATTACAAAATAATTGCCTCTATATACAGTTTTGATAATTTCAATACTTATTTTTCGAAAAAATCAATTAAATCAATTTAACTTTATCGATTTATGCCATTCACATCACACATTTGATGTACACGTAGCAATATACCACCCAATATGCAGATGTACTACACCATCCAAAAAGAAAAAAAAAAGCATCGCTCATCGCAGAAGGAATCACTTTTTCCTCGATAAAATTCATAAATCATCGAATCAGCGCACCCTCGAAAAACCCATGGCATCGGAAGAGAAAGAGAGAGAAAAAAAGTAAGACAGTCGCTGCGCGGTTTTGGGAGGCGATGATCCGTGAAGCGACGCAACCTGCTCGGCTCGTTACCGCACAATTACTCCGCGGGGGGTTGTTAAAGCCACCCCTTGTGTGTTTATTTGTCATTCGACACCCAATCCATTATAAGGGTACATACTCTAGTTCCTTCTATACACAAACTCTCTTATATTTTCTCTGATGGTTTTGATGATGTTGCGACTTTTATATATATATATATATATATATATATATATATATATATATATATATATATATATATATATGCGGGTTAAGCTTGACAAATTATTAGCACAATATTCGCGTCATCTGCGTGTACTTATATGATGACACGAAATTCATTGCTCTCTTTTGTTTTACGACGAACACTCGAGGGATAGGATTCAAGTCACGTATCGCGCTGCCCGAAAAGTATACAGGTGTGTGTATATATATATACACACGTGAGCCGAGCAAATTGCTCGCCGATTAGGCTTATGTGGCTCGAGCAGCATCGGATGAAATTGTTTTCTGCTTCTGGCGCTGCATACCGATGTTATACAGCGAGGACACCGGTAATAAAATTTTATGGGTGATTACACTTGAAATACCAATTTACACCTTTGAAAAGTGTCAATCGATTGAATTTTTTTTTTTTTTCGCTTCACTTAGGACGACAAGAATTTACGTCGATCAAGTAAGTGTATATAAATTTTTTTTTTTACAGATAAATATATCTTACTTATCGTATTCCCTAAACAACATAAGCAACCATAATCCTTTATCCCTACAGACAACCAAAAAAAAAAATCTCGAAACAGTATTAATTCTCCGAAACTATTCTTAGCTGCACCCCCTCCCCAAACTTGCAAAATGGAGCGCAACCCCTTGGTCTCTCCACGATCAAAGTCGCGTATCGGCACACAGCAGCAACAGCAGCAGCGCGTGGCATCATCTCCGCCTCCTCGTCGCATGCGGCAGCAGCGGCGGCGGCGTGTCGTCCACTAGAAAGAGAGAGACGAGAATTGCGTGTGCGCGCGGCAGCCGCAGAGTCAGAGTCCAGAGTCAGCCCGGGGGCCGAACCACGAAGCGCGCACGCCGCACTCAGACACGCTGTGTCCCTCGTGTGGACAGCATCGCATCTTCTTCTTCTTCCTCCTCTTCTTCTTCTTTACGGCACCTGTCACATCGCGCGCTGCTCGACTGTTTTATTTTTTCTTTTCTTTTTTTTTGCGATGACACCTACTGACTTTGTGATTTTTTGAGTTGTTGTTTCGAAGAGTGATTTAGTTTTTTTTTTATTTCTTCTTTGGAGGTATATAACGAGGATTTGCAAGCACTTGTTGGCCAAAGAAACGCGCATGAAGCTTCATCGTCTTCGTGAATTCACAGGTTAGTGTGTTTCGATATATATGTTGATCAATATATATAATAAGCTCGCTTGCGAGGTTTGAGCTTTCGCTCAAAGCTGCTGCGCCGGTGTTTATCGCGCAAACATAGATTTATATGCAAAACTCTGACCGCAATACTCGCGCGCGGCGAACAATTAGAGCGCAACGAAAAAAAAAAGCTATTCCATGAAAAAAAAAAAAGAAACTACGAACGAAAAAAAAAAAGCTCGACGAGCTTTGCGTATTATACACAAGGCGACACTCTTTGCTCGCGAGCGCGATAAATATGAAGGTTTCCTCATAATAAAACACAAAGTTCTTATACGTCGAGGGGGTAGGTGGTGGTATTGTAGTAGTGGTGGTAGTGGTCACCTGTGTACATGTGCGCGCACGCTATCGCTTCATTTAAAATGCAAATTTTTTTCGTTCCGACTCAGTCTCTCTCTCTCTCTCTCTCTTGTTGGTGTGACCGCCCCGAATTATTCCAATTACTGTAACCCCCTGCGCGCGCTCGTGCGACCACCGCCGAGTCGCGAGCGTAAAGCTTTAAAAGCTCAGTCTTGCTGTCGCCGTCGTCTTTGCTATACTATAATATACGCGCAGATGCGAGTGAGTTTTTTTTCAATTTCGTGTGTGTGAATATATGTAAAAGTGCATCCATCCATCAAAGTATTTTTCAATAAAACCTTAAAGCCCTCGCGCGCGGCAATTTAATTAATGACCAAGCAGTTTTTCACGCATCCGCGCGAAATTAGCATAATTCAAACCGGAGTAGCGTACGAGGGAAAAATATATATATGTATCGCTTGCAACAGATTCCCATGCAAATGTTAACGCAAGATCTTATATATCGATGATAATAACGCGGCTTATCCGGCAGCAGCATATAACGCGAGAGAGAGAACTATCCGTGCGATATTAAAACGCGCGACGCAAAATGTTGCATCCTCGCGGGGAGTGAATATATAACGTATGGAGTAGTTTTTTTTGCCGCTCTACGGGGTTTTCTTGCGTTTAGTCTCTCCAAAAAACATTTATACGAGAAATAAAAGGAGCGCGAGCGAGTGGATTATCGTTGAGAGACATCGCCAGTGTAATATATTCAGATTTTTATGGCTGTCCGCGCTCGCGATCACCCCTCCCCTCAATGTTGAGAGAGAGAGAGAAGGCTAATGAATAAACAACGCGCCAAAAAAGAAACTAGATTTCAGAGTCGTTTACAGCAACAGAAGCGTGACCTTTACGCTATATACGAGCAAGCGAAACGACCCCCTTTTTTTATTATTTATATCTTGAGGTGACTGATCAGACTTTGGGAGAGATGATATGTGATTTTTTTTTTCCTTTTAGTGAAATCGGTGAGTTTTACGGTTCCTTAAATGGTTTCTTTTTTTCTTTATTGATTCATTGTCGCGGGTATAATACCGTAACTTATGATATTTTCTGGAATTTTTGTTGGTATGTATTGCTAATTTTTTCCGTTCGATTCAAAAATATGAAATACGCGAGAATGCGAAGGATACGCGAAGTAAAAACATCAATTTCATCCATAAATAATGTCCCGATGACATTTCATCGCGACAAACTTCAAAAAACATTCCTAGGTGAATTTAACGAGACTGCACGCCTCATAACTAAATTACGCATCAAGTCAGTTGTCTCGATGAAAGAGCGCTCTCACAACAGAGAGATCAAATCGACCGCACTCAAATGTAATCGGTATCGAACAATTAAGCTGTCGTTTCTTAAAGGCTTCCTCTCCAAAAAAAAAAAAAGCAATAAGTTCATTTGACGCTGCGCGAACTTGACGAATGCCATAGGGCGCACGCACGAGAATGCGATCGTCGGGGATCTTATACTCTCTAATTGTGACGACGACGACGAACACAGACGAACATTTTTCGCGGCAGGTTGCCCACGCGCGCGAGCAAAACCATCAAGACACGATCAAGACGTTTCTCGCACGCGCCTCGTTTGATTTATAATAATCGCGCCGCTTGATCTTATACCTCATTATCGGCTTGAAATCGCTGGTTAATGAAAGTAAAAAAAAAAAATGTATATTCGAACGAGGATGCGATCACTTTATTTTTTCCTTTTTTTGAGGAAAAAATATAACGTTTCTGAAGCGGATTGGTTTTTATTTTTTGGGATGGTTTGTCAGTTGATTCGATAATTCAATTTTGTACCGTTAGATGGTCGATCTACCATCTGCTTCCTGATAAGTGTAAAGTATATTTTGTGTTATAAGTATCATTCCAAAATCTCATTAGATGTCTAACTTACAGAATAATTATCTATGCATTTTGCGCACATTCGTTGTATGTTGTCTCTGAGACCGACTCCACATAAAAAAAAATTTTTTTTTTTCAGAGCGATAGTTAAAAATCTTTACCTAAACTATCGAATAATCAACAAAATAAGAAACCTTGAAACTCAAAGAAAAAAAAATCGACTTATATTATAAACGCAAGCTCGATAAACAAAAAAAAAAGGAGGTCCGACAAGCCGCAACAGCGTGTCCAAAGCTTGGACGCTCGCGACGGCGGCAAAAGCTGCAAAGAGCTCGTGGGGAGGTCGCGTAATGTGTAATAATTAAATCAGATTAGGATATAGCGCCACCGCATGAAGGGGGGGGGGCATTCAAGAAAGCGCAACGTCGCCAAAAGGGGGTTTGCTTCGTATATATAAGCGCAAGCGCAAGCGCTTCGGTAATCGCGCATTAATTTGCATGGCTAAACACACGCCATCGTTATACGGCTGTTCTTTTCTCTCTCTCTTTCTGCTTGGCGTATATATAATACCAATTGGCCGAACGCGATAACACAGAAAAAAAAAATCTTGAATTCGTGTCACCACATCGACTTTTTTGTCGTAGAATAATAAATAATAAATAGTAAATCGAAGTATAGTGGAACGTTATTTTAACGGTTCAATTTTGATTTTTTTTTTTATTTTCGTCGAGAAAAAAAAAAGAAGGTATTGAGTCACGCTTGCGCGTAACGCAACACTTTACCGGCCATTTCGCGGCCTTATCGTAGGTTAACGTCAAGTGTGTGCGCGCCCTTTTTTCTTTTTTGAATACATTTAAATTCATTAGCTTCGCTCTCGACTTATGGATATTTCGAGTATGTGCGTGTGTGTGTGTGTGTGTGCGACCATAACGTGATTTCGTATCGGAATATTTAATATACAACCCCGCAAACTTGTGTCCGACGCACATTATTCGGTGAGCTTTACGATATTACCTTCTTTTCTTTTCTTTCTTGCAGGCGGACCTTTGACGTGCTCCTCGAAATGCCGCACACAGGTAAGACTAGTTTTTTTTTTTTGTCGAGTATTCTATTTTCGTGCTGCGATTTAGTTCAGAAGGTATTCGAAACTCGCGTATCAGCATTCTTCGCGATAATTTAATAAGGGTTAGTTTTTTTTTTTTCGTATGGGAATCTTCGTTTCGATGGGCAAACTTCAGGTTAATCAAAAAATAGTAGTTGATAAGGAAAACTTTCAACAAACTGATAACCTCAACTACGTATAAAAATGAAATCTGCAACAAAGCATAAATCACGCGATGTATATTATTCAAAAACGACATAAAACTTTCTAAAAAAAAAATCCGATTTATCCTCTAAAGCGTTTTAAGAGGCGTCACGCGATAAGGATAAATAACCTTTCCGTCGATTATAAATTTTTCTTACTCAATTATAAATTTTAATTACCCCGCGCTCGCGCGTTTTTTTATATACGAGATTTCAGCGTATACCTCCCATATAAAAACCGAGAGAGTTTTCGGACGATAACCGTAAAAGCGAGTCACCGCGAGAGACTCGAAAAAAAAAAAATTAGAATAATACAAACGAGTCTATGGATTGGGTTATCGTTTTAATCGATCGACAACCATGCCGCGCGCAACTCTTTTAGCTACCGTCGGCGAACATCAGACACTTTTCGAGACGAAGAGAGTAAAAAAAAAATGGACGATCGTAAAAATCTTCCTCCTTCGGCTCCTCGTTTTTCAGACACGCTATGCGAGTTTCGGGACGGTAATTAACGTGGAATTTTATATGCGCGCACAAGCACAGGTGGACCCAGAAGAAGAAGAAGATATGGCACACGCGCTCTAGGATCTCGATCGTGTATATGTATATAAATATGCTTTTAGTCGCGGTGAATTTTTCATGAGCTGAATCTCTCTCTCGAAAGAAGTTTTTGATTAATTTGGGTGTCGACGACGTACCGTAATTGAACGTGAAATTTCTAGTCGTATATGGCTTATCATATATAGCACTCGGAGACATTTATAAATCTGAGTTGAAAAATATAAAATTCGTGCATAATAAGCCGATTTAAAAGTTCAAAGATGCGGCTTTCGACTCACCTTTACACGATTGACTCCAATCTCCCAAATTACTTACGTACTGTTACTTTTTATCATCGACACCTCGAAAGTATTAGAAACAATTTCGAAAAAAAAAAAAATCAACAACAGTCGAGCTCGATTGATCGATCAAGTCCTCGACCTTTTTTCCCTAAATTATACTCCCATCGATAAACGCCGCAAGGTGAACGTTCATTACCAAGTGCGACGGACGCGCGCGACGATATTTTTTACGAGCGTGTCGTCGGTCGGTTGGTCGGTTGGTTGTTTCCCCGGCTACTTTTCGATGATTGCACGCTATAATACTGCGTACCTCGCGGATCTCTTTAGCGTGAGAAATTTTTCGTTTTTATCGCTCTCGTATTCGCTTGCTTGTAATTCCAAATCACGTTGTTTTTTTTTTTTTGCGAATGCAATCTTTTTTTTTACGGTAATTCTTTTTTTTTTCGGATGAACCGTGAAAAACGCCATAAATATTCATCGCGTGTTAGAAAAGAAAGATATATTCGCGGTCGGTTATTGTAATTTCAACGAGCAGACAAAACGATTTCCATTCAAGTTTACGACCTTCTAACTCGAAGCCGAGAGAGGTCCTAAAACAACTTGAGCACCCCATAAGCGCGCCTCTGCCCTTCTAGAAAAGAAAAGAAGAAGAAGAAGAAGCGAAATCATCAAAGAAGCCCTAATCACTTAAACAGAGCGGCCGTTAACACGATCCTCCTTTTTTCTCTCTCTTTCCATGCGCCAAAGAGAGAAGAAGATAAAAATCCGTGTAGTAGTAGTATTAGTAGTCGCGTGGCCCTCTGAAAATAACAATCGAAGGGTGGTGGTAGCCAGCAGGTGCGAGCCGATAGCGATCGAAACCGCCATCCACATTAGCTCGCTAATTCCGAACGTGTTATAGTAGTATATACGTCGATGACAATCAGCTCGTCGCTGATTTCCTTCTCTCTGTTTTTTTTTTTTTTTTTCATTTTTTTTTTCTCTACCGAGGGTGCTAGCCTTAAGTGGTGGTTGTTGCGCGATTATTGTTTGTATTGTGGTGTCTTTAACCGATTTTTATCGATGCTTAAGTGTTTCACGATTATCGTTTGGGATGATTGATTTATACTCCTTTTTTTTTCGTTTTGAAAAATGAAAGAGTACCGCGAGTGCACTAAATGACTTTTGAATGTGAATGCATTATTAAACATTTTTTTTGTCTGTCGATTCGACGCAAACTTTACGCGCACGCACGTTCATTTGCCCCGTCCTAATGACAAATTTTGTCGTAGCTCCTGTAATTTCATACAAGGTGATTTTTAGTTGGGTGGTCTCTAAAACTTTGAGTGCAACTAAAATTTCGCCGCGGTGTCGTCCTAATGAAAAGAACATATTTTTTTTCTCTTTACAGTCATTTGTTTCCGAAAAAAATAAAAATTTTATCTTTCACTCAAAGGTGTTTCTCAAAACGACTTTTAATTCGGCATACGTATACGAAAAAAAAAAACATTTTTTTTTCAATTAATTTAGTTTCGAGTACACGCGTCAAATTAAGCGAAAGAGAGAGAGAGAGAGAGAGAGAGAGAGAGAGGATACGACGAAAAAAATCCGCGGATAAGGGCGGCGACTGGCGCGTAATTAAGTTAATGACGTTATTAGCGTCGCGGACGGATAATTAGCTGTTGCAGCAGTGGACGCGCGTGTGTGCAGCTCGATTTATGGATGGCAAGAGAGAGAGAGAGAGAGAGAGAGACTCGCCATTAGCGCCGCCTAAGAGATCTTCACTTTGCCGCCGTTGGAATCTCCGACATGAGCACCGTTAACCCGCGTCGCGCCGTGCAGCCGATGATCAAGTTGTATATATATACGAGCTGTGATGTGAGGAGCGTGTGCATGCTCGGAGTACTGAGGGAGAGAGGGAGATTTATTATCGTCGATGGGAGAAGTGTGACGGATCCGGATTTTCGATGTATCGGTGGGTTTTTTTTTTTCGTGTAATCTTGAAAAGACGAATTTTCTGGATTTTTGAATATGTTAGTTGAATTATTCTTGTTTTTAAAATCGTGTACGAAGTCATCATTTGTCATTTTTTGGATAAATTTCATTGCAGTTTGGAAGAAATCTGTAATTGTAAATTTATAAAAAAAAAACTGATTGAGAAAACATAGATTATTCGTCAATAGTATCGCGATTGCAAACTCATATAAAAAATGTCAATTACATATTATCTTGGTCTTAAATACTATTTTAGTAGCAATCAAAGATCGTTAGATGGCCGATGGATGAATTTTTCCGAACGAACGCAGATCTTTTTAAGTTATAAATCTCGACTACGTCGCAGCCTCAACAATGAATTTAATATTGTGCTATTATTATTAAAAAATAAATGAAGCAACACATAATTATACAATGAGTATACAAAGAATAATTTGCAAAATACAAAAGTAATTCCAGCGCAATAATTAAATTAATAAAAATTCCAACAACACAACAGAAAAGTAAAACACCCATATAGACGGCAAGAAACAGAAGCTGGCAGAAATAATAACGAGCATCGATAACTTATATTAAATTCCATCTCTCGCATAGCACATCCATATAATGACAACCGGCTACTCATATATATATACTCTCTCAAAAGCATTCCCCCGCGTCGAGAAAAAAAGAAAGAAAAAAAAAAGTCATCTCGCGAATTTCGCGGCAATATAAGCTACCGATCTAACGAAGGTATATATACGAGCAATAATTACATCGCAGTCGGCGTTTGACATTTTTAGAGCCAAAAGCGCAGGTGGAGGTATATTATACATAAGGTTTTGTTTCGCGCGCGCGCGCGCAGGGAGCAATTTTGGCATTAGACGACGCTGCTGCATCTACTAATTATACGACACGATGATCCCTTCTGTGTATCTAATAGGTGAGTGAGAGAGAGAGAGAGAGAGAGAGAGAGCACCTGCTGATCTTCCTCTCATTCTTTCGCAGCGGGATGCTTTTTCGGGCTAAGCTACTGCTGAATATTATCATCGAAGCTTTAGTTGCTCAATTAAAATGAATTTTATGCGATGATTCACATATATATACGCGACAGCTATAAAAGCTGATGCAATGTAAACGCTTTGCTTTTCGAGTAGGTGTTAATTACGCGCGTTATTGATTTGCCCAAGCGCGAATTACCGTGTACGCGAGTAAATAAAAAATTCGACCGCGTAATTTTCCGACAAATTTACAGAGCCATCAATTTCGCTCGTGCTCTTCGTAAATAATATCTACCACGCGTATGTGTGTGCGAGGGATACTTTCAGCCTTCCTCCTGGTAAAAAAAAAAATTTGTTCTTCCGTTCTTCTCTCTCGACGCAGCTTTCGTCGAATCACTGGCCGTATATACAAAAGCATCCAACCCCGCGAAGAATGTACAATGGGAGGTCGTCCATAAACCAAGCAGAAAAGGCAATAACGTCAATGTGTGTGCGCCGTGTAGTTTGAAAAAAAAAAAGAAGGAAGGTGCGCCTCTGATAACTCGCGGGCGCGTTTTACGACGCGCGAAAAATTACAAATAATTGCACTACTCTCGCGAAGAGAGAGCCAACGCGCGGTAACGAAAAAAAAATCGTTACTACCTAATTAGGCGCGCTCGTATAAAGATTCTTCAAGAGAGTGAGAGAGGAAAATGCGTGAGCCGCAGTGGGGAACGAGGAAGTTGTCGTCCTGCGCGCGTGAGGAAATTGGGTTTATTGATTATTAAAAGCGGGCCCTGCAGCTATAATTGACGATATACATGAGTTGCGGAGAGAGGGAAAAGTCTTTTTAGATATTAGTGTCAAGGTTGATGATCATCTTCTCGGCACGTTTTAGAGGATGATGATTGCGACTTGTCGCGCGCTTTACTTTGGCCTATATTTTATGGGTTTTTTCAATGTCACTTAGCGATTGCAATGAATGTAAATTCGAAAGTTATGATTATTGAGCGCTTGTATTTAGTATCCTCGGTGGAAAATTATCATTCGAGGATACAGTTAATAGGTAGCCTAAGTTGAATTTAATACGTCAATTCAGCGTGCATTTTTTGTGAATTTATATTGGGATTAGAAATTTTAATCTTATAATTAAAGGGTCGTGAATTTCAATTTTATTATTGGGAGGTGTGATTGAAAAATTTTTGACGTTGATTACGCTTTTTTTTATTATTGGAACTTTGAATGATTCCTTCATGATAATTACATGTTTTAAAAGTTTCAGACAATCAACTAGTGCATAAACGTACAAATAAAGTAAATAACAAGTAGCTCAGTATTCTTTCTTATAACTAAATTCAATTACCATTTCGTATGTAGATCATTAACTTATAAACGACATCTATTGATTGCCTGATTAATAAACCAAAATTTGAATCTACTTTACGGAACCAAAATATTTAAAAACAGTTACAGTCCGACTTTCACCTAAGCCAAACTGTCACCATGAAAAAACAAAATTACCAACGCGCGTACATCCGCAACTTTTCTCACACCCTCGCCTCGAAACAATAAAAAAAAAAAGAAGAAAAAAAACGGTTGATGCACATGTTCACAGGCCAAGCAGGAGTTAATCAATTGGGCGGAGTTTTCGTGAACGGTCGTCCTCTGCCGGACTGCGTGAGGCAAAAAATCGTGCAACTCGCCCTGTTGGGCGTGCGACCCTGCGACATATCCCGCCAGCTACTCGTCTCGCACGGCTGCGTCTCCAAGATACTCACCAGGTTCTACGAGACAGGGAGCATCAGGCCCGGAAGCATTGGTGGCAGTAAAACCAAGGTATAAACACCTTTTCTTTTTCTTCTTTTTTTACTTTTTTTCGAAATCGTTGTCGTCGATGTTGGATCTTGATGCGTATTTTTTTTTCGTAATTACAATCTTGCGTCCCCCCTTGATGTCTTTGGGGGGATGAGACAATGGAGTATAGTGATGATAGAGATATGATCTTTTTCGTTCTTTGATGCGTTGGACGATTGAGGAGGATTCAATATAATTTAATAAATTTAGAATAATTGTATAACGATAATATCGTCAGATATCAAATAAACAATAAATTTTGCTCATTAAACTTAAATATTTCAAAGTTTACACTAGAAAAACTAAAGATTCAGTTGGTTTCTACTAGATGGCCAACGTGTCTTTTATTTTTGAAAGTAGTAAAAGACACTTTATATGATAAATAGTTTCTTAAAGTTTCAATTAAATAATATTTTTCATAGCTCAGTCCAGAATTGCTAATCAATTCCATCATTAAAGTCTACGCACGTTATCAACGCAAATTATAATCGTGAATAGCAAAAATATCAAAAAAGTACCTATCATTGCACACAAAAAAATCCATCTCAAAGAACCACAATTCAACCCATTTACCCCTCAAAAAAAAGACCGCAATAGCTCCAGTGAAAATAACATCAATCTCCAAAATTTATGATTAACGGTTACACGGCTTTTATCAATCAATTCTCGCAGACTTTTAAAATCCTTTCACGACGAATTCTCGCGAAGAAAAAAAAATCGAATATACAAAAACATAAATATAAATCCAACTTTCAACTCTCAAAACTCGCCTACATATACAATCTCGGTCTTGTACAAAAAAAAAAGCCGCATAACGATCTTCGAACAAAACTCAAAGCGCCACAGACTCGCGTTTACCACAATCTTTTCTTTTCTTTTACTCGCTGCCTCAAAACGATTTCGCCCCTAGAAAAATCTGCGTATAACCCCGCAATTATGCAAATGACGTTTGGCTTAAAAGTGTGAAAAAAAAAATGTTTTCGTTGTGTGTGCACGCACGCGTCTGCACGGAAAAATCGCAGCGCGAGTTTATTGCCGTGATAATTGGAGCGTTAAGCGAGATGTTCGCACCCGTGGTCGGTATATACTGCCGCTTACCGATTTTCGGCCAATTATATATTTGAGAAGAAGGCTCGCGCGCGTGAACACGATTAGCATAATTTCACGGGCGAAGGAGCCGATAAGTGCTATACGAGGTGCCAACGGCACACTTAATTGCCCGCTCTCCGCAAAGCCAAAAGCCTGTAAAGCTTCTTTCTTTCTTTCTTTATTTTTTTTTGCAAGGACAGAAATAAAACATTGCGCTCGCCGACGTACACGTACTCCTACAAATATTTATCTTTCGAGAGGGAGAAAGAGTGCACCATTAATTTATCACGCGTGATGTAACGTTCCTCGCTGATCGCAACAAAATACATACGCGGAATATTTTTTCAGCGGTATAGTATGGATTTTTTTCGTCGAAATCGATAAACAGTTAAACTTCGTAAAAAAAGAAAGAAAGAAATAACATAGCGTTAAAAGTCGTAAAATAGCGAGCGAGAAAAGAAAAAAGAGCGCGACCGAGCTTACATATGCATATATATATATATACATATACACGGTATTTTTTTTTTTTTTTGCGCGCTCGGCAAGGGTAAATAATACACCTACGTATACACAGTTGTACTATCGTGCAATTAAGATCTTCCGCGGCTACACAGACACAGGGCACGATTGTTTACATTTCGATGCATGATTTAACGGGGGAAACGGATTGCTGTACGGAGTGTCTTTTATAATATCGATTCTCTTTTTTTTCTGTTTCAATCGTTACACTTGGTGTGAAAATATGTTTTACAAAAAAAAAAAAAAAAAGCTCGAGGGTTGTATACACGGAATATTAATAAAACAAGGCTTGTACACGGCGATGATTAAAAATGTATAGGCGCGCTGAGATTTCTATCGAAACAAATCGATTTTACACGAAAAAGAACAACAACAACGATTGTACATTATACGACTATGCGGGCAAAGTGACAATCGTGGTCGATCGACGGCGGCGGCGACGACGGTTGCCGTGGCGCTTATTTGGTGGAGAATTTGAATTGCAAATGAGGGATGTAATGCCTTTCTCTCCTGCGGGCTCCTTTTCTCTCTCTCTCTCTCTCTCTACGGTATATAATACCATGCTAACGCTTGTGCGCGCAAGCTTGCTCATGCGGTAATGGCCGGCTATGGTTACGCGCGCGATTTTCGAGATCGAACCACGAGATCCCCCTCTCCCGTGAAACGACCACGCGGCTCTCACTCTTTCTACTTATTCGGGAGCACTGATTTTTTTTTTCTTTGACTTTTTTTTTTTTTTTGAAGAGAAAGTGAGAGAGACCCCCTGCGGACTTTTTGAGATTTTTGACATTCGTTGGTGTCTTTTTGAATTCCATCGCGAAAATTCATGTATTAAAATTAAAAATTATTCTCACGCACTGGCGATAATAAAAAAGAAAGCACGTAAAAACGTTATAGAAAAAAGAAAAGATAGTGGGGGGAGTATATGTAACATCGAAGAGGCGTTGTACACATCCTGTCGTATAGCTTTTGAGCGACAAATAGTTTGTCTCTCTCTCTCTCTCACCCTCAAGCATATACGAGCACAGCATATATATCGCCACACATACACATGCCGGGAACGTATAACATTGCGTGCGCGCACGAGGCTATGGGTTAATAGCGGTGAAGCATCTGAGATATGAATCTCCGACACTTCCGACGATGTTGGTCGCTCGCTCGCGGGAAACAATTACTGCTAGCAACCGCTCTCTCTCTCTCTCTCTCTCTCTCGCTCTCTCGAACTAATGTTCGCACGTAGGTATATAAGTGACATCTGCCGCTAAACGTTATACGATAAGGCGCGCGCATATATATATATATGTACACCCTCGTACGTTCGAGCGCAGGTTGACCAAGTGCCAAGTAATTATCTATCCCCCTCAGTGCTTGGTGAAACGTCGTGTGCTAACGAGTGATAAGGCCGATCCTTCCACCCACCCACCCCTTCCCTTTGTCGGCTCTTAAGGCGTGCGCTCGATTGGGTATTGTGAATCGCTGAACACGCCCCGATGCGTCTCTATGTCGCGATCTATATATACATACATATACCAAACCCTCCTAAAGTGTTCGAGTATATAGAGGCTTGTTCACTGCTGCTGCTGCTGCTGCTGAATGCGATTCACTGCGCGCGAGGAGGAGGATTATGACCTGTAGTGTGGTTATTGGATTTCCGCGATGGGATGATGGACTTTCATGCCCTCTTTAAGGGGATGAGATTTTTTTTAGAGAGAGAGAGACTTTTTCTCGCTGGGTTTTTATACTGTTACGGAAAGTTTCTTTTTTACACTCACGGCTCGATTCGTTTGACGCAAAATTAACGTAAGCTTGCACCACTAGATGGATGGCGTTTTTAGTCATTTGTCGTAAACTTAAACGATTTGTGATCTAATAAATATCTTACGAAAATGCTTCTTTACGAAATCGTTCAATTCTGGAAATCATTCTTTAACTTTATGCTTCAAATCTACGTTGCTGTAAAAGGACAAGCTAATTCTTAGTATCTGAAATATCAGTATATACTCATCGCAAAACGCTCGAATAAAATAAAATAGCCCCTCCGATTCTTTTTCAACGCTCACTTAATCTCAACATTTTACAACTTTATTTAGTGTTCGATGAAAGGAACGACATGCGAGGAGTAAGAATGTATTTAGTCAAAGTTGAATGATATTTAAATTAGTATACTATAGTATGAATCAAACGACATTTTATAAATTTTCCTCCTACATTTCTTTAAACTTTATCGTCATACAACGTGCACCTAACGTATTACGATGTTGTTCTCACCAATGATATCTTCATAAATACTTTAAATTCGCAGTATAAAATGAAACTACTCGATAGGCTTCAAAACGGCATTTTGTAGTACAATATCTCGACATTTTATTGAATCCTCTTCAAGTACATTTATAAATAAAAAAAAATATGCATCAATCCCAACATAAACTTTATAAAAAAAAAAGAAAAAATATTGGAGCACGTAAAATGTATGTTTCATGACAAACACTGAAAAGGCCGCCTACTGTTCGCAGCAAGTGGCGACGCCGAGTGTGGTGAAGAAAATCCTGCGAATGAAGCAAGAACAACCGACGATGTTCGCCTGGGAAATACGCGAACAACTTGTCCGTCAAGGCGCGTGCGATCCGCAAAGTTTGCCGTCCGTCTCGTCGGTCAATCGAATTCTACGCGGTGGTGGTCATCAAACCGAACATCCGAGTATGGAATCATCCGCGTCGGCTTATCAACCACAGCAGCACCAACAGCAACAGCAGCAGATGACATCGGGTGGTGTGCCAGTAGTCGCAGGTAAAAATTTCTTTTTGATTTATGAGATTCTTCTTTCTTTTTGTCTGATGGTGTGAGAAATTTAAAACACCTGCGCCCAAAGAATTGAGTCGTCAACCGGTGTGGCACGCGATCTGTATGACGTTAATTGCTTGTCGTTTTGTGTGTTTGAAGAAGAAGACGAAAAAAAAATTAGCACGCGATTATCTTGTAATGGTTTTGTTCTTTTTTTTTTTACAGAGCCTCTTATGAGGGCGGACTATCAGTTTGTTTATCCTGGCGCATTGGGGCCACTGCACACAACGCGCGCAGGTACGATGGCGTCGCCAGCTTGGAACTCGTCGATCTATTCGTCGCTTTATCAGACCTCCGCGCAAATGAAGACGCTTCATTTGCAATACGGCACACAGTAAGTCAATTTTTCATTCTAAAAAAAGCATTGATTAAAAAATAAATTTTCCCGTAGATTATTGGATTCAGAACGGCTAGCCGACTCTCAAGAGTCACAATCTCATCTAGGCAACGACTTGAAATCCAGCTCGAGTTCCATAATCGGCAGCGACGATTCGCTCGACAAAAGCGACTTGGACGAAACGACCACCGACAACAACAACAAACCCTACCAAAGACCACCGCCACCGCCGACGACCATCGAGTTGGGTGGCAAACAGAGCGCTTTCGTGCGTCACAATCCTTCCGCCAAAAACGCCGATTCGCCAGGCACGACACGACAAGAGCAACAGCAACAGCAACCTCAACCGCGAAAACGCAGCGGTTACTCGATAGAGGAATTGTTGAGGAAAGACGAGGCGAAAAGGCCGAGGCTGTTGCTCGACACCGGTGTCGTTCAACCATGCGGTATAATCGTCGGTAAAGACACCTAAAAATCTATCCGCGACATAGTGTAAATTAGCGTTTGTATTTTAACGGCTGTCGGCTGTATATCTTTTTAGGTGAAAAACAAAAAATCGCGGTACTCTCCCCTTTTTTAATCGCACAGACACACACGATACGTATTTATAGTTATTTATTTTTTCTACCTTTATTTATTGGCCCAGGGGTTGTAAAAGGGACGACGCGACTAATGAGCGAGAAATTAGTCGGGAGCGCGCGAACGTGCGTTTTATGAGCGCCATATAAGACGTATATATATATAAACGTTTTTGCGGGGAGAAAAAAGGCTTCCGTGCGAGAGAAACTTCGTGAGAAGAAGCGACGATTACATCTCTCTCTTGAAAAAAAAAAAAAAGTACTTATTGCATTACACGCTTTTACGACGCTTCGACGTTTATTGGGTTATATCTATTATTATTGCGCGAGAGCGAATGTTGGATTATGTGTTGATTGCCCGAGCGAGGGATGTAATATTGAATTACCTCTGTCTCTTTCACTGTGGAACGAGGTATTTTAATGATATCAGACGACCTTTTTTTTCTTTATAAGGTGTATAATTGAGCATGCATTCGAAAATTGTAAAATACACACGCGATCTTATTGCTGTGAAATAGTTGTTCTCTCTTTCTCTCTCGATTGTATAATTATTCTGAATCGTCGCTTCGAAGATTCAACAAAGAATTGCTTTTTCTGGTCTACCGATACCGTCGTAATAATAATATACATAGATTCACAGGCAATAATATCGTAATTATTATGAGTGTCTAGTTATCTGTATAGAATGGCTGTTGAGTAGTGATGTACTATAGATTGCGATGCGGAAAATGAATTGTTTGTTAAATCTTCATTGTGACGTCAACTGTCGATTGTACAAGCCATGGATAAAAAAAAAGAAACACGTGCCATTTAATTTAATGCACGACGGCCATGTTTGACGATAATAATTATTCTATTGATATTTTTCTTTTATTCCTACGCTGTTATCTTCTTCTTTAGAGTGTAAGCTGAAACCAACGGTGTATTTATTTTACTGTGCGTTCGAATTAAAAAAAAATATGAAAAGCGTTGTAGTGATTTCACGAAGTAAGCCATTGAATAATGATGAAAAAGAAAATACTCGTTATTAAGTATACTGTATAATATCATAAATATACTAGTCAAAAAAAGACAAATCTCGAGTGTTATTATTTATCAGGGTAGAATGTGTATAGTGGCAGCATTACTCGGGTGCTCGAATGGTTGCCTACCATTAGGAATTACAAAGCTACGGTCGGTAAAGCTGAGATCGACAATAACGCACTCTCCACTATTGGCAATCAAAGCTTCAAATGTGTAAATGAAAGCTTGAAGAAATAAAGTAGATTCTCCGATAAAAACGTGATTTTTATTGGTTTTTTAAAAAAAAAGATGTTAGATGTGTGTTTAGTAAACGTTAAAATGTAGATGTGGAACAATATTGCAGTGTATAGAGCTTCCGCAATGGAAAATACAAAAACTATGATTAATTTTTTTTTTGAAGTAAATATATCAAATTACGTTTACAAAAATTGTCTCTCAAGCGCGCAAAACAAATAACAATTATTTCACATTCGGTCAGTACCTTTTTTGCTCTATCTAGAAAAAAAAAAAACACATTCACACGCAAATACTATATAAATCGAGTAGAACTTGTACACAATAAAATATTTTTACAAAAGAAAAAAAAACTTCAAGCTCGTCATCTTGAATCGTATAAAATTCTCTTTTCATCGTCGTCAAGCAACATCGTGCTTTCGATGGATGAAACAATCCATTGCGTCTTTGAACGTTTCCCGTTACTAATACCAAAATACTTTCGAGTTTATCAGATGTCATCTCTATATAATAATAGAAGATAAAAATTGTATGGCAACATCTCTTTGCAATCGTTCGCGCAGTCTTCGGATTTCCTCTCCGAATTCATCGGCGAATCTTGGCAGGCAGTGTCAAGGCAATTAGTTTTTTTTTCGGGGGGACAGCTGGTTCACAGTTGGAAATTGTGATGCGAGTGATTGAGGGTATTGGTAGAGATGGCGTGAACGGGATGCGATTGAGATGCGGCGAAGAGACTGTGGTGAGAGTGCGACTTGGCTCGCGACAATTCGCTGTAACGGTCTTGGTCTGGCGGCGCGACCAGCAAAACTGGCCTCAGGGAGAGTGACTTCCTTGAACCTGCTACGCTTTGAGCTTCGTTCACGTACGCTGCGTTCACTTCACCTGTAAAACATTAAATCTCGTGAGAATGTGAACGTTGACTTGAGATTTTTTTTTTCACGGGTATGTTTTGATCGAACAACACTTAACTGTATTTACAAAAGATTGATAATTGAATGGTAGTTATGTCACATTTCGATATAAAAAAATCTTATCTAGAGTGATGTTTGGCGTGATTGTGAAATGAATTATATCAAATTGAAAAGGTAGCTTGATTAATTACTATACGTACGCCTTTCACTTCGATCTCGCTCGAGTCATATGTGACGGAAATGGTTTGATATGAATTTTCCATTAAAGCGATTGATGACGAATTTTTTAATAACTTACCGGTAGTATTTTTCAATATAAACATTTATTTTCTACACATGGACAACTTTATTTTCCAATCAAGCAACGAACCGAAGCCATGAGATTTTTTTTGTTATCTATCGCTTACCAATCACTAAAAACATCTCTCCGTGAAAGCAAGCAGAAACTACAAAAAAAAAAAAAAAAGAACCATGCGGCGCCGCAAGTTTCTCTTTCATTCATTATTAAAAATCACTCGGCATTCATGGAAATATCACTTTGCGGCCGTAACAAAAAAAAAAAACAAGAAGAGATGGTTTAATCACGCCATAAATTGAATGAATATCTTTACTTAGCGAAGCGCGACGAAATAAAATGTCTCTTGGCACGTACCTTTGTAAAGCGAACCATTGTTGAAAGGCTCGGGTTGTAGTTTGACGTGTCTCGAGGCCAAAATAAAGGCGAGCGCCGCCAAGGTTGCCGCGTCTAATGCCGCTATCGACGCCAATGGTATGGCCCACCTAATTGCACATGCTCCTGGATTGTACCTGCGTGCAAACAAAGTAGAACGTCATTTTAGTTTACAGCTGTTGCTTGTTTTTCCTATTTACGATTCTTGCGCAATTGCGTCGCTTTTAGAAAGTGAGATTGATCGTGTGTTTGGGAAAAATGCCTGCGACCGTTTATTGCTTTTTCCGTACTTGGGTATAGTTTTCATTTTTTTCTATGTATATGTAAACGCGAAATTTATTTTTATTTGCAGGTCGTTATACTTTCAACACTTTTTTCTCGGGTTTATATATGTAAAATTCTTTTTTCTTCTTGTAGCGAAAAAGTGAATGTATAGGATCCTCGAATTTTGTATAAATAGCATTCAAGATGGCATACAAAGATTGTGAATTATAATCGTAATAAAGTCATCGTCAGATGGCACCTTGAACGTAAATCTAAAATTGATGGAGGTCACTTTCATATATTTAGATATTACACTAGGCAAACTTATTGATATAGAAAGCCAATAAACTGCAAGAATAATATGCTCGATTGTTTAAGAAAGTTACAACCCAAAGAAAACAAATTTACCATAAATTCACGTCCTAATTATCAAATCTAGCAAAAAGAATTTTACGAAGCGCATTACTTTTTCTCCACAGCCAAGCAATATCTTAATTAATAGCAGATAGACTCTGAACATTTTAAATTAATATAAAACGCGCGCAGCTGCGGAAGAAAGCTCGTACACTTATCTTCCGCTCTCGTTGGCTCGAGAATCGCTGACCGTATCTCGCAACGCACAATTGATCAAATCCATCTCTCGGTATAAAAAAAAATAGATTGCAATTACCTCGTAGCAGCAGCACCACAGATTGCGCGTACAAGAGGGGAATCCCATCCAAGTGGATAAACGCAAACACCGACTCCCATACAGACAGCTGGAAGAAAAAAAAAAAAGAGACAAAAGAATCAGCTATTGTATTTTTCCTTTGATGGATATATTATAATACATGCAGCCACGGAGTTTATGTATATACGTGTGTGGTAAAGGTATGTAGGCGAGGTCGCCAGTGAAAGGTACCGGTTAAAGCGTTAATACTTTTCTAACTGTATAACCGCACACCGGCCGCCGCCGTCGACGCGGCAGAAAGCTAAACAACACACGCTTAAACGATCCTCTTTAGATAGTCATTAATTTCCATACGACCGAAAATTTTCCTTTTTTTTTTTACGAACCTTTTTGTATGTGTAATTTTGTGTATTTCGGCGATTTAAACTGCATTTATTTTTATATGGGGAGAACGGTGGTAAAAGTTTTTCCGGGTGACGCGGTTAATCGATGTGCTGTTAGAAAGCTGTAAAAGTCGAGTATTTGATGTGAATTTTAAATTGTTAATCGATTGCTATATAATTCTAGACCTTTTTTTCCGTCATTAAGAGAAAAACATGTAATGTTATGTTTTCCAAAACTTTAGTATATAAATTCTATACGTATAAAGAGTCGCGTATACATATATAT
>JAWWMK010053253.1:0-40229 GCA_035047105.1 Galeopsomyia nigrocyanea | reverse complement strand
TCGTCCGCGCGTTTCATCTCATGCCGATTTACTGAACTGCAATTTTGCGCGTGGGAGTCGCGTATGTCATTTGAAGCGTAATGGACACGAAGGAGTGGGGAGATTTACGGATAAACGTGAGAAAAAAACTTGATTTTCAAGTGTAGTTGTAATCGGCGTTAAAGATCTACACGAATTTTTTAAAAATATAATTTATTGAGTTTCCTATTTTATCAAATGCACAAAAGTTTTGAAAGGTTCATCAATGTTTGATATGATATTATTATTACCAGAATAGTGTTTTTAATTAATTATTGAGTATTTTCAAACAATCCATTTTCTCTTACAGTTTGAGAAATGAATTCCGAAAATTTATATTTTCATATTTTCGCTTAAAAAAAACATCATTTACTTATTCAGGTCAGACTGCACATACCTACAATCAATACAACTTAAAAAAAAGAATTTGTAGAATGTTCGAAAACGTTTATTGCTGTATTTGTACCTTTTCAATAAAAATCAATAAATTCAGGGCACACTGCATAGAAATAGAAAAAAACAACTGTATTTTAGTACAGAAAGAACTTGTACCCAGAGCGTTTGCAGAAACATTTGAAATTCCATTTGAGTTACCATGTGTATTCTGTCGTATAACTTCATTCTACATCAGACTTCTTTGATTTCATCATCACGATCAAGTTCAAAAGTGCGTTACATAATCTATGTAAATATATTGAAATTGAACTAATAACAGTATTAGGTGTGGTCACATAATTTTCAGATAATTCGGATCCCTGTAAGTACGAGTGTAATAAAAAAAAATAATAGGATAAACTTTATTTCAATATTATCAAATCTGATTACAGACTCGCTGGGCTCGTTATTTTGCTTATTTTTGGCCGACGGTTTTACATTAGCTTTGGTATTATTCTTTGTCGAAGTTTCATACCATCGGTATAAGAAAAAGCATTCGAGGGTACGAAGAGTATCGCTATGATTGAGAATATTGAGTAGGCCGTAATTTATTTTCAATTAATTAATTTTTTATACAAATCAAGTTGATATTTCGCAAAAAATTGTTTTTCAATTTAGTATCAAATGTGCGATTTGAAAGCGTTGTATGAATAAAAAATTTAAAATGAATTCTTGGTCACAACAGGTACAATGATATAATATCTTGTCCAAATATACGAAATAATCGAGAGATTTGTACATCAACGTTTCGAAAAATTGTGTTTGCTTCATATGGGTGAGTTAAGAAATTTCTTTTATTAGACACATTTTTCGGAGCATTTTCCACATGTATATTATTTAATATATTTATAACTATTTAGATGTCGAAGTCGCAGTCTTTTTAAATTTGCTGCACACTGTAAAACCAACATGATTATTATTTATTGATTGTCTACTCAGTAAAATACTTTATTTTATCCCAAATGAACAACAATGTGGTTAGCTCAGTACATGTTTTTAGTAATTTTGATTTCAAGATTACAGTTTATTTTCGGCGATGAACAAATCAATAATTTTATTCATCAATTGCAATATGAATTACACCCATATCAAGTATCAATTTTTGAAGACGACGAAATCCTCATTGACCGCGAGTTTCGTCGAAAGCTAGTTACTAACATACCTACAACTAGTATCAATTTAGGAAAAGCTAAGAACAATAGAGCACTGGGATTGAGAATCTACCAGAATCCAAGAGCCGCTAGATCTTTGTACGTGATTTTTCAGAGGAACTTGAGCATCGAGCGATTGAAGAATTATTTTGACGTTTTCGTCGAACTCGCTCCAATACCACAACGGCCCAAATGCTTGATAATACTTGACAATGACATAACTTTGCCCTTGTCAGATTACGAGCCACTTTTCATTTACGCTTGGTCACTGAATTTCCTTGAAGTTTTATTTTTGCACGTTGACAAAAACAGCATCGCTACCCACATTAGTTATGACCCTTTTACAAGCGAGGTCTACCAAAAACAACTTGGATCCGAGGACAGATTATATCCAGATAAGCTGCGGAACTGGAAGTTGCACCCTTTCAAGCTACCTAGCTACGACTACTCTCCAAATCCACTTGAGAAAATTACTAGTATTACTGGCTTCAAAAACCGCATCAATCCAGTATTTCAATACGTCAAATTATTCATCGACCATGTGAATGCATCTTTAACCGCTGTAAACACAGAAAACCAGAGGGATGGCGTGAATTTTTTCCGAATACTTTCTGACAATGAAATTGAAATGGCATACTCTACCAGTTTAGCAGGAACTTTCCTGTACCATAAGCAAATTATTATTGGTAAATTATTCTCGTCAGCTGGCTTGGTACTTTTGTCATCATTGGAAGCGTACACGAGAGTGATTTTACCGTCAAATATTTTCCTTGCTTTGTTCTGCGCAACCGGTATAATTTGCTGTCTTAAATTGACGGCAATGGCTCTGAAGTTTAGTACCGCTGATTGGGCTTTGGATGAAATTGTCAAACTTCTTATGGGAGTACCGACTTCTCAAAGACCCTGGCCAACTTTCCCCGAAAGGATTCTAGCTTCAATTGTTATTTTATTATCAATTGTATTTGCAAGCGAGTTGGTTGCAACCTTGACAGATGTGAAAGTAATAAAAGAGGAGTTACCACTCGATACTGTTGATAATCTTTACAATTCAGGCTTAACGATTTTAACTCCAAAAGGGTTGTACGAATCTGTCATTAACAATACTGTTGGCACTCATATATACAAGTTGGTTGAGCGATTTGTACCTGTGGATATATTTTCAGACTGTTCAGAAGCCTTTCATAACAATCTGTCAATATGTTGCTTACTGCCCGTACGTTATGCCGAAGATGAATTAGCAAATGACCGTCGGATTCGTGCAAAGATCGTCAAGCTATCAATGTATTCTGACTTCGAAGCATTTCCATTTAAAAAAGCTTCACCTTATGTCGAGAAATTTGATCAAGTTATGACAAGACTCATTGAGTCCGGTATTCCGAATACATGGCAAACAAAGATCAACGATAAAATGTCTTTGGAAGAAAAATTAATCAGCGATTTCAGTATCATGAAAATCCTACTTATAGTTTTAGTAGGAGGCTGTGCATTAGCCAGCTTGATGTTTTTGATCGAATTGTTGGTTCATAAGTGGAACAACAAGGTTCGAAAAGTAAAAAAAGCAGCAAATCAATTCGTCAATAAATATTGTTTTAAGATTTAAGTTTAAAATCTGCTTAAGCTTAAGCCTTCTTGGCCCATTTTTTCGCTAAAGCTTCGCCGTACGTCGAGAATTTCAATGAAATATTGAGCAAATTGATTGAGGCTGATGTAGCAGATTTAGGCTTGGAAACTTCAAATAACTTCCAAGAACCAATTGTCGAGTCGAAAATGGCGATTAGCCTGCTTATAGTTCTTACTTCAAGCTATACTTCGGCGGTTCTAGTATTCATGGCTGAGCTCATTTTTGCATCTAAAAGAAACCGCTAAATTATATCTAAATATGAAAAATAATTATAAGGTGCTAATTATCCTTGTAATGTTTTTGTGTGGTGACGTGAGATTGTTTAAAATTTGAATTTCACTGTAAGAAGTAATATAAAAAAAAAATTTTTAATTTAAAATAATGTGGGAGTGAGTGTGGTTGTGGATAAGGGTATGTGTGAGACAGTACTAGTATACCCTTCTGCAAAGATTATACCTAGACGCGATGGTTTGTTTGCTCAAGAGAGAGCAACGCGGAAAAGTACCGAGCGCGGAAGAGCGTGGAAAGCGGGAGAGAGCGATAGCTTGGGTTCCACCCCCGAAAAGCGACCCTTAGCATCAGTCCGCGTTTAGTTTTGACATTGTATTATATTTGCGTGCGACTACCATTTAAGGTTTAGTCTGTATTGTTTGGTAGGAATAATAATCTTGTGTGCGTTGTTATTAAACCAATGAAATTAATTGCTCAATGCTATCACCCTGTCATTAACATCTTTTAATATCCCACAATAATGTTAATCTACAAGTATTAATAAAACTTCCAAATTTATTATGCTTTCCTTCCTATGTAATATTCATGCGTGTAATCCTTAACTCAATTGTAATACGCTTGTTAATATTGTAACTTCACTGTTTCAAATAAAGATTGTCATACACCACCTTTTGGCGTTGATTTCTTTTTTTCCTTGTAAGTAAACCAAAAAAAAAAAAAAATTGAAAAAGTGGACATTATATTTTAGACTAATTCTTAATTGATTAAAGACTCACCTGTAGTATATACATGTGAGATAATTGAGATAAGTGATTTTATCGAAAATGTCTCGTCATCGATAATCTATCACGTAAACGTACGATAAAAATTCGACCAATCCCCACCTATAGCATCTCGAATAGACCTACAATCAAATCGAAACTTCCACAATCCTATCAGTAACGTGTAGTATTTCATTAAAGAATGTCGCGGCTTGATCCCCATAGTCAACCACGGGCAGCTCAGTTTTATAGAGAAAATTCATTGCCCACTTACGAAGAAGCCGTAGCTATGTTCATCACTCTGTATATACGAGTACGAGATTTGAGAATCCAGAAATTTCAAATGACAATGACAGAGAAGCAGCTTATCATTATGCGCAAGCGACGAGAGCACAGGTAAATTTTACTTACAGATACTTTTCATACTGTTCCATTGAGATTGGAATTTCAAAGATATGTTTTTTTTTAAAGGTTTTCGATGTTTCATCAAGGAGACAAAATATAGAAATCTGCATTCAAGATCAACCCAGTCCGTCAATGGGCCGACTGACTCAAACTATAACAGAAGAATCCGAAAGGGCCTCGAGAAACAAAGTAGTACGTGTACATCATATAATTATTAGAATGCCGTTCATCAAATTTAATTATAATTAGTCCATTGTGAATTTTGCTTTTCTTATTTTTCAGAAGAGATCAATAGAAGCGTTTATTGCATTCGTGGCGACAATCATCTTCTTATTGATCTTGTTTTTCGAAATATCTATAGGCACGCTTTTTCTTCATTAATCAGTATGCATGAACTAATTTAAAAGATAAAATTCATTTCATGCTCATCAGTATTCTTTACTTATCAATAAAAACTCACTTAAAAGAGGGGGATGTAGATTGTATGCAATCTTTATTATTGAAACAGTATTGCAGAAGTCGTCATCGCGAAATGTCCCAAAGCGACACGGTTTCGCATTCGTTTTATACAGATAATTCATTGCCCACTTACGAAGAAGCCGTGAGAGCTATTCAAAAGCCTGTTTGTACAATTGAACGTTTAGATAATAATGGAGAAGCACATGATACAAACGCCCAAACAGTCAATACGCAGGTAAACAATGTTTTTCAATTATCTAAAAGATTTATTGGTATTGTGTCGGGTACTCTTATCGTGTTTTGGGAATGAATTCACTTCTATTTATAAAAAAATTAGTCGAGGAAATGTTACACGATATTACGTTATATGACTCAACATGATTATATTTGACGGTTCTAGAAAATATAAAAAAAAATTATTATTTTTCTATCCGCTGCTGAATGAAAATATTTTTTCAAATTGTATCTTCGTACCTTAACATACATTCTTTTTTCAAGGCTTTCAACGTTTTTTCAAGAGCTGAAAATGCAGAAGAGTATGGCCGACAAAATCAACGTGCTACAGATATAATGTCAAAAATTGAACATGAAGTAAGCTTGATTAATTATACGAATAAATAATCAAAATTTTTGATCAATCGTCTTTTAGTTTATTCCTTTTGTTTTAGATAAAGTACCGCCCGATAAGATTCTTCTTTACTGTATTTTTGATTATTCTTGTGTTTCTAATGATTTTTGTGGCAATACACTTTCGCAATCGGTAGAGAGCAAACTTTGTGTAGCGTGATCGATGTGTGACGAGTGTTTTATTCAAGTAAAATTATCCTAAGAAAATTATTTAATAAATCATATCATTTGGAATAATAATTATTCAAAGAAAATTGATTTAAAGAAAAATAGTTCCATATCTTTTAAGGCCATTTTTTTGTTGAAAGAGACTTTAGTACGTTGTAAGATTGTAAATAGTAAAAGTATTCAAACGGTACAGAAAGGTCGTGATGAGGTAAAGGTAAGAATTAGATTGTGATATCGTCATTTGATCGCAAAATACGAATACAATAAGTTTTGCAAACCTTTGTACCTGCTGTTTTGGTCTTTCTCACGCTCCCCACCAAAGTGACTTTCAGTTTAAAGAGTGGGATGTTCGTTGTCAAGCCGATGATTTCAGTATGGGCACAGTTTCCACAGAAGAATGACGCAAAATAATCCTATGCACAAAGAAGCGAGTTATTCTCAACCACCTTGTCAAACAGCCACAGGAAATTTGCATCAGAGTGAGGAAGTTGTACTGAGTGTTTTTGAATTTCACAGTGATTGTGCGCCACTGATTACTGCCGATATAGACTGCCCAACAATATTTGTAAGTTCATAAAAAAAGTTATTTTTAGAGATTAAAGACAAAAATTAAAGAAATTTTTCATCAATTCGAGTGTTTCACTGTAAAGTAAAATTTATTTAAAAAAAAGTTTTGTCACGTAATGGAAAATTCCGAAAAATCATAAATGAGTCATACGTTCTTGTTTGACAACCATTTTTATACCATTTTTATGCCTTGCTACAAAAATAATCATTATTGCACTTTTTGAAATTCATCGTGTGGCAAGCAATATTACTCTGCAAAACTGTCACATACGGTTTTTTAAATTAATTTTTCAAACTTATTCGACAGAACGACATCTTCAGACAAAATGCACTTCCGGCATACTATGAAACAGTAAATGCATCGAGAGTTTACAATAGCACCAGCATTCCAATCCAACAAGAAACTGACAGGTACCAGGTAGAAAATAGCTTTCTATTTTTAAACTCTTGTCATAATTGCAATCGAATTTTTTTTTTTGATTATCACGAAATATTTCAATTTTATTTTTCAGATGTATAAAAATATCTGCGCTCTTATTTTAGCGATTATCGCCGTTATACTCACACTGTACATAATAATTTACGGATTGCAAGATTACTGGTGGGTATACTAAACAGCTAACAAAGCCAGACAGAAATCCCGGACTACAACCCACGTGGGTTCATCCGGTACTCCCATCATCCCGACGAGACGAACACAGCTGGTTTCTTTTATAGAAGTGAAACAGTGTTTTTTCGGTTTCGCGCTATCTTATCGGCGTTTCAGTTTATCAGTCTCGTCTCTCAGAGAGTACAGGTAATATTTTTCTTAACGAAAATGTTAATTTGATTTGATCTTTACTCAGGCTTATTCGTTTGAGATTGAAATTTACGTACATTTTTAAAGGTTTCCGATGATTCATCAAGGAGACAAAATGTAGAGATCTGTATTCCAAATCCATCAAGTCCGTCGATGGGCCGAATGGCTGAAACTATATCAGAAGAAGAAGCTGTGAGACAACGAGTACTGTGTACATCATATAATTATTATACTACTAATCTTCAAATTTAATTCCATAATTCAATTGTAAATTCTTTTTTTCTAATTTTTCAGAGAAAAGCAACAGAAATGTGCATTGCAATAGTGGTGACGATCACCTTCTTATTGGTCATATTTTTCGGAGCAACTACAGGCACGCTTTTTCTATAAAAAAAAAATACGCAATGGATGATAATTTACGAATGGCAAGATTTCTGCCGTGTATAGTAAAAAAAAATAACAACGCCGATCGGACGGAATTGCCAAACTTCGACGGACGTGGGTTTATCCGCCGATAAACTCCCACCATTTTCGGACGAGACGTACACAGCTGATTCTTTTTTCGAAGTGAGGCACAGCGTTGTTTCAGTCCAGCACGATATCATCGTCGTTTCAGTTCAGCAGTCTCGTCTCTCGTTTTCCCGCAGAAAGAGAATGCCAAGAAATGAACCGGTATACGTGCAAATACACAGATCTCCGTACAACAGAGAAAATTCTTTGCCGACTTACGAGGAGGCTACAGGAATTGTTCCTCAAAGAACGCGCAGTGAGATAGTTTTGGATGTTCCGGCAATTTCAACTCATCAATGGCCTATCAACAATCCAAACGCAATAGCTGATCAGTGCTTATATAATTCAGTGTCGGTGCCTCGTGTAAGTCTACCATTTGACCCTGAGAATTATTCAACCGGTTACCTTTATAATTTTCATATCTCATATCTTATTTCTATTTTTAAAGGTTTACAATCATGCTCCGCCAAGTTGTGGAACACAACAACAACACACTCGAATGAGAGAACCTGACTGCAAAGTAAGTTTTATATATTTAACAATTATTGCCAAATTAAACAACTGATACAGTCAATATAGTTTTTTTTTTCATGTTTTTTTTTCAGAAAGACTTAGCCATACTAACTGTCGTTGGGATGACGCTGGTCTCCCTCGTATTTTACTGTGTACTTTTTATGATACCAATTTGATAATCATACAGTCATCCAAATGTGAATTTGGCGATTAATGCTGGATACTCCACTATTGCGGATACCCACTGAAATGGTACAACCGTCGTGAAGTGGTAATTACTCCTTTTTTCTACGCAGTGGCAAGGCGCAAGCTCGTGTTGTTCGTATTTTACGGTATATCAAGCGTTACTGATTGTTGTAAACAAACGAATCCTGATAATTTTGAGAACGTTACTATTTCATATGTGATTATTAAAGTTAAGCTATTTTTTTTACTAATTGTAAATAATTTTAAGTCTTTTATACGTATAAGTAAATGTTAAAATTTAATTTAAAAAAAATAGCATAATGAAAAAAAATGTATCTGCGATAATTTATAAATACAACAGACTTGTACTATCGCAGACATTAAAAGAAAATACAATACATTAAAAGAAAATAGCACAATGAAAAAAAAAATGTATCTGCGATAATTTATAAATACAACAGACTTGTACATTGTAAATAATTCATTGTGTTCTTAATTTTTTCCCGCCTACAACTAAAATTAGCTCGATTTAATAGCTCGGATGCAACAAAACCAGAGATCTATTTATAATACTGCATATCGAAATAATTATACGGACAGATGATCGTGGGTAATCCCACGCGTAGCGCACTTATACGGCAAAGTGAAAAACCGAGCAACGCATTTAAATACGGCGACGAGAGCGAGTCTCGAAGAAGGACAACTACGATGCTTCGCGCCGAGAGCGGTCGTCTTTCACTTTCTATAGCCATACAGATAGTATCATTCGTGGCGTCCACGTAGACGGACGTTCGAAGATCTTGCGTGTGTGTGTGTGTATTATCGAGCATTTATCCGACAGAACTTTATTTTTTATTTTTTAAATATGAGTGATTGCGGTGGTGACGATTATGGTGGTGATGATTGCGATTACGACGACTCCCATCACGACACTCACACGAGCTACGATCATCACTCGCATACGCACGATGACAAATCGTCTCATACGAACACTGATCGTCACCGTACTTTGCCCTCGTACGAGGATGCTGTGAGCACCAGTCACCATCGTCACGCTTCCCACAAGGTCACCAACCACGACCGGCATTCTACGGCAGCCGATGATATGGTACACAATTTTTTAAATCTATAACACTTAATCATTTAACTTTAAAATTGATTCTTACGATAGGTGTATAATAATCGTTCGAGAGATAAGCATAATCACGATAATCAGCAGCATCCGAATCTTAACAACCCGGATCTTAGCGCTTATGAAGTCCACGATCACAGCGTGAGCCTATAAAATTTCTAATAAAACGAATTTTTATTCCCCGTTGCAATATTTAATTTTCAATATTGACAGATTTTTGACGCATCATCGGCTGACATAGAGAGGCGCAATCTGGAAAAACGGAGTTCTGCTTTTGCTGCCTTGAAGGCACTGAAGACGGCAAGATCTGAACAAAGGGTATAAGTTCTCAGTTAAATAAATATCCAGATTATAAATCGAAGAACAGTTAATGAAATATATCAAATTTTGCAGAGTTCGGGAATGAGCGGATGTACCATTTGCCTGATTATATCGTTTGTGGTGTTTGTGATAGCTTTTGTGTTTATTTTAACTTTGTTCAATGTTCAAGTGGTGAAAAAAAACTAATATGTGTAAAACAATTTGACAAAGGTTTCAATTAGCTGAATTGGTTAATATTAATTTTATAAGTTATATATAATGTGTTGGACGTCGTTGTGATGGTAAAATAAATATATCGATAATTTTGTACTACACTGAATATAATTCTTGAATCCATGTATGAAATTGTGATATAAAACGAATAAAATTTATTCAATAGTTCACAAGTGAAGCCCTTATATTTAAAAATAATTCTAGACGATGTATTCTTGGCAATTTTCAATTTGAATTTCAATATAAATATTTGAAAGAGAAAAGTTGCAAATTTGACAAACAACATTAGGGATATTCTTTACCTGTAGAAAAAAAAAAACCCAGCCCGGCAACATTGACCTGTTGCATGCTCCCTATACCTATAGTATACACAGTAACCGTTCGGTGAGAGTGGGGAGCCCCCTGATCGCGAGCTCTGGGATTTTCCCTGTAACACTCTACAGTATAGTCGAAGAACTCGTGAGAGAATGACGCAAAATAATTCTGGGCGTCCCGCGGACATTTGTGATCATACTCTGCCAACTTACGAAGCTGCTACTGGACGTGTACAACCGAGAAACGAAGTTGTGCTTAATGTTGCTGATATTGTGATTCACAATGAACGTGCGCCGCTGATTACTACTGATAGCGGCAGGTCGAACACAAACCGACCTCCAGCTGTACCCGAAGACACATTCGTAAGTTCGACTGATAAAGTAGATTTCTGAATTGAAGCTGGTATGGCTGAAAGTTTTTTTATCGAGTAACTATATCGAGCTTTATTTCAAAATTTAACAATTGTAATTGTTTAACTTATTAAATTCATTTTATCAGGATGGTATATTTAGACAAAATGCATTACCAGCGTTCTATCAAGCAGCAAACGTCCCGAGGAATGGACAAATAGATAGATGCCAGGTGAGGAAAAAAAAAAGCTCTCTGCTACGTTTGAATGTGCTTTTGATGTTCATGAATTATTTCAAATTTTATTTTTCAGACTTACAAAAACATCACGGCTGTTATTCTAGCGACAATCGCCATAGTACTCTCAATATTGATTTTAGTTTACGCACATGAAAATTTCAATCCACACGGATTTTAGTAATATAGTAATTTAAAAAGCTCGTATCATAAGAGAAAAAAGTATCCATTAAAAGAAAATCAGAAAAATCTTATAACTTCGTGTAAATAGATTCTTCAGTTAAGCACAGTATTCACATGGATTTTTCATCGACAAAGAAGAAGGCCTAATAGTATTTAATCAGCGTAATTCCCTGCCTCTGCAAGCACACACGTGGGTTTCTCCGGTTCTCCCACCACAGAGTTGGACTGCGAAGTGGGGCAGATTGTTGTTTAAGTTATCGTCTCGTGCACACACAGTATTCGTCTTGTTTCCACCAAGGTATGCAACGAAATGTTCCACCTTACGAGCATATACATAGATTCCCCATCGTCGATGACGATTATTTGCCTACTTACGAGGAGGCGATGGGAATTGTTTCTCAAAGGACAAATAACGAGGTAGTGTTGGATGTTCCTGTATTTTCGACTCGACAGTGGCTAGTAAACAATCCAGGCGCAGTAGCTAATCATTATTCATGCAGTAACCAAGCGATAGCACCATACGTAAGTCATGACAGAATCTACAAAGATAGCGAGTTATCTGTTTGAACCATTTTTCTGTTTGGAATTTTAACTGGCATACTATTTTGCTTATTTTTTTTTTTTTATTTTTTTTTTTCAAGGACTCGTATGACTCGTTGCGTAATGAAGCTCCAGACGACGATATTTTTCAAGGGAATAGCAATAAATATGGCTACGCCGTAAGTTTGAAATTGTTTAAATTGTTTAATACTAAACTTAATCTTCGGATTTTCACACAAAGGTTTTATATTTTCAGCGCACACTTACTGCCATATTAGTGTGCATGGCAATGATCATCTCTCTCATTGGACTTCTCATTTTCTGCATAATACATTTTTTCAAGTACCTGTAGTTGATTTTTTATTCATCTCGGAAAATAAGTGCTGCTTCAAAATATCCGCTCATTGCACTGCCGGTGTTTACGCCTAGAACACACTAAAATGTGTTCCAACACGAAGACTTGTTGCACCTCTCGTTTAATTGACGATCTGAATTTAATATCATCCTGTAAATACTCGTCAGCAATGTAATTGTAACTACAGTATATCTTTCAAAATAGAGACTATGAGCTTTTCTTCTGCTATTTGTAAATTATTGTAAGCCTTATTAATAGTGAAGAAAATAAAGTGATGTAAAACACGTTTGTACGATAAATTATAAGTATGATCTAATAAATGCTTATTTATGTAACATTGACTACTAAGCTTTGATTGGATATGGAAATTGACAGCTCACCATCCATTTATATCTTTTTTTTCCTTCTCTCCATCTCACTGAATCTTCTTTTCAATTTAAAAAAAAAAATATGAAATTTTAGTAATGATTTAGCGTTAAAAAAAGATCAATTTTGACGAACTTTTTGCCGAATACATACAAAAAAAAGAAGAAAATATTTTTAAAAAGTCAAACAAGATGTTTATCCAACAGAGACATTCATTTTGATGATGATTCTGTCACACACTGCTGGAATAAACTGCAATCGTCCTCGATTAATTGACCGCGGATCCCAAGCCAGTAAACAGAGTGAATGACGCACAAGTGGAGGGGAGTGCATGTTTTTGATCAAAATATTCACAAGTTTTCTGCAACGAACGCACGTATTGCATTCCTGCGCAGTAGTTTAGTCGTAACCCACGGCGTATATTATATAGACGATCCGCATGGGTGACGACGGTGGGGGCGGTGACAGTGGTGGTTGTGACACCGGTGGTGGTTATGACAGTGGTGGTTGTGACAATAATTATTCGTTCAGTGCCCAAGTTGACAATGACTTTTCTGGGATAGGCAGCACTGCATCTGCGTTAGAAAGTGCTATCGGAGCTGTTCATCAAATAGAATCCACTGTAGATGTATTTAATTCTTCCGACACAACTGCCGACTATGGACAGTCCCAGGTGATAACTCTATACACAAACAAAGTTTAATTTTTATTGCAATAATTAATTTTTTTACTTTTATCTGTCTAATCAAATCCCTTCATTATCAGCTGATAGTATAACTTTTGATTGTTTCCTTAGGTTTCCAATGATCCTTCAAAAAATGACTATGAACAAGGCGGAGATACTTACAATCCTTTGTTGTACACATCTCGAAATGTGAGCTGCTTTATCTAATTTATTCTATGATTGCATCTCTTATCACGCAGTTCGCATTTTTTGCTTGATTACCATAATTTTTCAAGGTTTCCAATAGTTATGCACCTTGGAGATGGGCACGCGAACATGGGCGAGTAAGTGTGATAAATACAAAAAAAAATCCTTGAAATCAGAAGTAGAAGCCAATACTTTTTTTTATGAAATGTGTGGTTCTGAATTCTTTTGAATAAACAAATTCTTTTCAGGATGGCGAATCAAGCGACTGCCACTTTAAAATAGCTATCGGTATCGCGATGGCTGTTATCTTGCTGTTCACAGTCATGCTTATAATGAAGAAGTCGGAATAAATCAAGGTTATTCAAATTAACTAGTTTATAATCTATTTTGAAGCAAATTATAGAGTTTATTAAAGTACGCCATGTATTTTAAAGTGATATTTTTTATTATTTATACAATGAAAATTTTATTATTTATACAAAAGTGCGTAAAGAAACTACGTGTACGAATTCAGAAAAAAGCATTCTTTCATTCAAACGCATCTTGTATTCGAATTTGTTTCTTGCGATGATAATGAAAATAAGCCTGAATTCCAAAAAATCGAATCAAGTCCATTTCATTGATCGCCGACATCGGTGTGAGAACCCCAGTTTCTCGCATGCTCATGGAGGGGGAAAAATGCTCGCGCCGAATCATTACCCATGTAAGCGATGGGAAAACTCTACGGGGAAAATGCGCTTGTGCGTATATATGCGAGTTGTAGCTTCAATATCTGTGTTCTTATCATACGTAGTTCTTAATAAGTAAATAAATAAATGAAGGAATATATAGAGATGACTGTCTTTGGATGTGGCAAAGGTGGTAGTAGTCGTGGTGGTGCATATGATAACGGTTATTCGTGTAATGTTCAAATGGGTATTGATTGTTCCTCGGATTATTCCATCTACGTAGAAACATCAAATGACTATCCTCCTACGTACGAAGAAGCTCTGAAAATGAAATCTGTTCAACAAAAAGAATCCAGTGGAATCACGTTTTACAATCCGACGACGAATTTACAAGTAAATATTTGAATAACATTGAAAGAATCTTATAAAATTTATTTGGTCAGATTTCTTCATTATCATCGGATGGTATAATTCGATCTATAATTTTATCAATACGTCAATTTTGTTCAGATAGATTTTCCAAAAATACTTTTGAATAATTTTATCTTAATATTTTATGTTTTTAGTATTGATTTGATTTATTCACTTTGTAATGGAATTTATATAGACAAATGAGAATCATTTAAACGGCTCCCTTCGTAATAATAATCACCTTTTCAATGTTTTCAAGCGTATATAGATACAATACAGTACTTGCAGATTTTTATCTAGTTTATGTAATAGATTTTAAATTATACATGGTTTTTCTGACATACTTACTGTATATTTTCAGCCTTCTAATCGTCAACAGCCAAGAAACGTTGGATCAGGATGTCAGGAAGAAGTAAGTTTTTCAAATTTTATACCAATTACTTGAAATATATAAATACATAAACTTTTTTCAGTATGTAGATTACTACAGTTATGAGCAAGAACCTGGAGAATTCCAATTGGTAACCTGTTTACCAATGATCATCGTCCTCATCTTATTTCTAATAATTATTCTTTGGCGAATAATTTTTGCGTCATAGCGTGAAAAGGAAGACAACAAGGGATGATTTGTAGCGATGCGGCTTATATGAACCAAGAGTTACTTCCGCCGCTCGCAGGTATATCGCCGGCAGGATGCAGATGTATCGTACCGCATTTACGAACACAATTCCAAAAAGTGTGGGAAAATGGTATAAATCGCATATCAAAGAGTCGACTGTGGTGTGCAGTTTATTTATACAGTTGTAAATATGTAATGAATGTAAATTTATCAAGAACGTTAAATAATTACTATAGACGGTAAGATGATATTATATATTTTGACAAAAGTGTCTAGCGGCATATATATGTTAATGAGTGTATTGTGAGTGATAAAATTTTAATATGACATTACTCCAATGGAGAATTTTTCTGTGATAATGTGATTCAAATCTGTGCCATAAGAAAAAAATAAATCTTCTATCACTTGAAAAAATCTGTTTACTATTTATTCGTTGTATAAATAGAAATTTATACTAGAAGTTTCGATCATCTACTAAAACATCATACAGTTAAATTGCAGTAGTCCAAAATTTAAAGTACGTTTCCATTATTGTAATAGTCTTCATTCCCATACGTAATTGCCTCTTCCATGCAACACCAAACTAGGTTCCCTCCACAGCGATACTCTTATCATTTGGAGCCGTGTTTTTTTTTTTATCTACAAAACTGATTATGAGTTGCTTTCAACACAGTGTCGCATGCGCTTCCGTGGTGGAACGATGGCACACTCAAAGTTTTGGAGTTTGGAGTCGTGGGTTCAAGAAATACTTTAGTTTCGATAAATACTGGCCAATATGGGATTAGCAGTTTCCATCTGTGAGTATACCTATGGAAAAAATTATCTACAAGTGCTTAATTAAAATTAATAGAATATTACGTAATTGTCATCACATATGTATAGACTTATCTCGCTGATGTCGGAGAATGGAATGTTGCCATACTTTCATTTCAAAATGTTATTCATTGCATTAAGTTTTCATTATTAAAGTTTTTTCTATTTATCAGAATAAATATATTTAAACAGCGAATATTTTTTTTAGTTTAGAATCCTTCACTTTTTTTTTCATTTTTCAAATCCATTGTGTGTTAATGATAAGTATAATTAATTCAGTAGGCCGCTGGAGTTTCAAAATGAAATACAGAACCAACATCATTTATCGCTGCAAGCCCGGAAAACCAAATCTTTAATGCGTAAGTCATAAAGCACTAAAAAAAATTTCCACCTGACCTAATTTTTTGGTTCTAAAGATAATTTTCTTTTCAGAACGAAAGATGAGTACGACTCTTTACATTTGAATCATCAAGATAATAGTAATGCTGGTTATCTTCAGGTTTTTTATAAGACAATTATAGAAATAATCGTCAAAACAGTTCGTCAATAAGACATATCGACGATACAATGAAGTTCCATTCATTTTTGAGTAAAATGTAGTTTATTAACTAATTTCGCACCTGCAGGGCAATTACGTCACGACCAGCAATGTTTATTTAGTCTTCCCGGACTGATAAGGATTTAAAAACGAGAAATTTTACGTAATATCTGTTCTCTTGTGCTTTCAACGCATCTGCGCGATAAACAGAGAGATAGGAGCATCTGGTGTATTTCTTTCGATGTGTGTTCTCTCACAATTCCTTGAATAGAGTTTAACTTCGAATAGATTTTAAAAATTCGATGCAAGCTTCTTTGATTCTATCGCTATTTACAAAACGTAACTCCTCGTTTTGCAAGTTGACGAAATTTTATCGTGGCTGTTGCAAAGTTAATTTTAGCTTTTGCAAATGCAGGTTTACTTTTCTTTGAAAAGTATTAGTAGTAGGTCTTCCTTTGTCTTTCCAAAATATAATTACAATTTTCGTTGAATGATTGGATAGGACATTAAATAACTTTGACGTTTTAAGTCATATTCAGCAAGTAGCTGTTTATTTCCAGGAAGAGAAAGCTACTTACTTACTGGTTCTAATCCTGACACTAAATAATTTTTTTTTTAAATACCCCTCGGCCTCGGTAAAGCGTGATTTCCGATAGCAGAGATCAAATTAAATAAGTTTGAATTGGTTGATTGATTTAATTGTTTTTAATTTAAATTGAAGCTTCTTGACCTCTTTATGAGATACATCCAATTTTTAATGTTTCTTATCAATATACCCACTTTCATACCATAATAGAGTGGTGAATAAATTATTGCTGAACATTCCTTTTCTGTAGTCGTATGTGGAGTTTCTGCTGGTTTTAGCAGTTTTCACGTGTTAACAATCTTGGTTTACTTTGTCACCTTGTATGTTCGTGCCCGATGTTTTTTTGAGCTTGCAAGTTCAATTTTTGCATATCTCTATCATGAACGATGTAACCAGCATCAGAAGCTGGTTGAAAATATTGTATATGTATCTCTAAAAGTACCGCCTTTACTTGGCATGTTGTTATAACATTGTGGAAAATAATATTTTTTCCTCATCTATGAATCAATAATTACGAGTAACATTACAAACTCTGTAACTAATGACGTGACGCTTTAATCTTATGTCCTCATTTCCAATAATATTTGAGCTTGCAACTCCCATTTTTGCAAATCTCTATCATGAATGATATAACCAGCATCGAAAGTTGATTAAAAACGTATTTACATGTGTATATTGTAAAAAAAACTACAGCCTTTACTTGGCCTGTTGTTGTAATTTTATTTAAAAAATTTGTTTTCCTCATCTATCGATGAATAATTACGTGTAGTGTAATACGACGATCTGTAATGAACTATGAAATTTGTAAATGAAATAAAAATGTGTTCAATAAAAATAAATATCTATGTGTTATTTATAAACAACAGTCCTTTTCTTATCGATGCCAGATAATTATAGAAACTATAATATCGTGGAATTAAAAATATTTTTTCGTTGTTGTGAAAACTACTCACGCAAGCTTCACCTATAAATAATAAAAAATCTCACGATAAAAGAAATGATAACAATCATATTCTCCAAATATTATAACATCGCAGATAAGATCGGAAAAAAAAATATCCCTGAAAGTTTCGCCGGAAAAACATGCGCAATCAAACGACACAGAGATAAAACAGGTTTGCGTGCGCGCACCAACTTCTCTTTTTCATCCCCGTGCGCATGATTTTTCCCTCACACAGGAGAAGTTAGTTTTTGTTCCCCCTTCTATAGTATAGATCCCAAACATTTAGGCGCACGCTCTTGGGTCGGCGGGCGTTGTACAGTTTCTTCTCCGATGGCAATTGCGTAACTAGTGCGTTTCTTCTCGAAACAAAAAAAAATCAAAGTCAAATGAGTCGCAATGGCATTGGCAACAACAATTTCAAGCGCACATTTCTGCACTGTACAGATGCACAATGATCACTCCGGTGGATACGTACAAGATGTAAGTTTGACGTTGTTCATATGTGAGAGTTCACTTAAAATTCTATGGATTATCAACTGAAAAGTATGAATTATTTTTTTCTTTCAGAGTAGTGAAAGTGATTGCTGTTGCACCTACACTACAAGGATATTCTATTCATTAATTGTGTTGGTACTTGTGGTAACTCCTATACTGATAATAGTGAACAGTTGATACGAACAAAAGTGATAAACAAAACAAAGAAGTGCGTGTACAGTTAGTTATAGGCAAGTCGCGTAACTCTGTATGTCTGTTTAAAATTGTGACTGTGTCATCGATTTGTACAACGTGTGTCAACAAAAAAAAGATCTCGCAGTACAATTCATCACTGACAGAGTGTAAGCTCCGGAGAAGTAAATTTAGTATCGCGTTCGCCAGTAATTCGTTGTTTTTTTTTCTACAATCCAAACAAGAAAATCCAGTTAAATAAGCAACAAATCTCAAGATGGTTTCTCTCCGTCGTGTAACGATCAAGCATCAAAATAAAAATAGAAGCAAGGTAGCAGCCATTGGAGGGGGAACGAGAGTACGAGCTTGCGAGAGAATGAGAGCTCCAAGGCGTCGATCCAGCCGAGAGATTCTCAAGCCATGGACTGTACTACCCCTCGCGCGAGGTGACGAGGGGTAGGAGTTTTTTTTTCTCCCCTTCGTAACCTCGTTGGAAGTTTCCTTTCTCTCGCCAATGGAAGTTCTTGCCTCGCCGCAACAGCACTGCCGTTCTTTATTTTTTCTTTCTTTCCTCTTCTTCGAATATGTACAACGCGAAAAATTATTTTTTCTAAATATATATATTCTTAGTCTCACCGAAGTGTTCGCGAATGATAGATAGAAAGATGAGTGATGACTGTGGCGGTGGGAATATTACTGTTGGTAGTAGTTTTGACTATTCGTGTGATACTCAAACGTCCAATGATTATTCATCTGTCAACGACTGCACTTCCAATGTACAAACGGATAATGATAATTTCGGCGGTGGAAATGAAACAGAACTTGTCAATAATGTAGAATTATCTAAAGCAGGCATTGATGATTTGAAAACAGCATCCGATGAAAATTCACCAACGAAATTGCAGGTAATACATTAACTTTCTTTTTAGACTCAGAGTCAATATTATTTTCAGGTGAATAACAATGCAATATTTCCAACAGGCTAACGATGTCACTTCGGAAGATAAATTCTTGAAAAACCAATCCATTCAAGATGTCCCACCGAGCAGTAATTATATTAGAAGAAGTGACCGCATGGGGAACAACAACTCTGCTATTTATTTTTTATCTGATGCTAATCGTATTCGAATAAAAGAAGAAAAAAATTGGAAAAACCATCCTAGAATGCCAAATGAACAAAATGTATGTTTTGACATTACAAATTTTCTATTTTAAAAGCTTGAAATATTCGGATTATTCATAAAAAAAATTGATATTTTTCATAGCATTTCAGACGAAAGTTTTTTGAAATGCTAATTGGAACTGTTGTGATAGCTTTTATATTCATAATGATGGTTTACATAATAATCTTCGTCAACTACCCAACTCTACCAACCTACAGACTCAGCACGATCAAATCACTGCCACAAGGAGCCTAAAATTCACAATAACAAAAATTTCGATAATTTATCTTGAGAATGGGATAGTATTTAAGCTATCGTTTCGAAACATAAACTAAAAGCAGTGAGAGTATAAGCGTAATACATATAATTCATAAAGGAATTTTTCAATGTATTTTCTTTGATACCTATATTTTAAATTTATATATGAAAATGGGAGCTTTTTTCAACCCATTTGTGTACAATTAAAAATAGTAAATATTCTTTCTATATTCTTAACTGTTATACAAATAGTAATACTGTTTCTATACGTACGTTCAGAATTTATACTAAATATATATTGTATTATTTATAAGATTATCGAATCATTGTGATACATAAATATTAAATTGTACTGAATATACATTGTAAACTATAAGATACGAATTTCGTAGTAAAAAAAGAAATTAAAAATCTAAAATACAATGTAGAAATTTATACACCAACCCTTAAAATTCCTCGTATCCGATGAAAACAGTTAATTGATTCTCAAGTATAAAATTTGTTTGCACATTGAGTCAGCGCTAAAAGCCAACTTTTCCATTCTGTTTTCAATGAAATCCGTCAATAAAAACAATACGTGGAATTGTCGGTTAGCTATAAAGGGCGAGGCACCCCCTTATAGATAGTTGACATAGCTAAATACGAGTTTCAAATCTATAATAGTTACTAGTTCACTCCTTCAAAAACTTGTAAATTTACTTCCAATAATCGAAAAAAAAAATAAACTGACATTTTTATTATTTTCCGTGTAAGACCTACTTCAATTGCATTTTCCAAGTGCTACTACATATACAAATCAATCTCGCAAGTGTATAAAAAATTTCACCATAAAATACTTTACAAGCCATTAGGGATTTACCTGATGTACGTAGCACGTGACATTTCATCCCCTCCGTTGCCTTGTGAACGAACGTTGGGTTATTCCTTCGATTCGCCAGCAAAAGCTCCGTCTCCCTTTCACGCAGTTTTCCGCGAAAGCTTCGCGATAACAATCCCAGTTTTGTTTCTTGCGCGTAAGGCTCTTTCTATCAGTATAATAAATTTTTAGTTTTCATAAGAAAAATGAGCGACGATTGTGGTGGCGATACCGGCGGTGGTTGTGATAGTGGTGGCTACAGTAATGACTATTCGTGTGATACGCAAACATCCAATTATTCATCGAATAATGATTGCTGTCCCAGCTTGCAAACAGACAACATCGAATTGTCTAGCGTACTACACGCGGGCAATGATTATTCCGGCATAGGAAATACTGTTTCTGCGTTTGAAAATGCAATAGGGGTTGTCAGCGATGTTGAATTCACGAAATCAGCGTACGATAATTCAAATGCAGCTACGAGATTACAGGTATTAATTCAAACTCAGTTGGTGTGATTCATCTTTTTAAAATTTGTAAATAATGCTTTCAAAATTATTTTCCGGAAGATCGACGATGCTCCATCGATTGATGATCATACGGGGAAGAGCGAAATCACTATTTGGAACAATCGCCCCACCGACAGTATAACATCAGGTGGTCATTATATTAGAGAACGTAATTATCTTTATGAGAGCAGTTTAACGTCGTCGATAAATGCTATATCTAATATCAATCGTAAGAAGATCTACAACCGCCCGAGAATTGAAGTCTCGGAAAATGTAAGTCGTACATTTAATGTTCATTCGTGGATTTTCAGTAAAATTTATATTTTTTTAGAGTACTCAATCCGTTTGGTTTTGCATAGTGATGGTGGCTCTTGCAACATTTTTAATACTTTTGATGATTGCCTGTGTAGTACTTGCCAATATAACAACTGGATCTGTCGGTGAAAAAACGACAATTTATAATCCTGCCATGAGCAGACCACTGCCACAAGGAATTCATAATCCAGTTAGCAAAATATGAATTTTAGTAAGTTATGTTCGAAACTAAGCGATATTTTTCGAAGAATCTCTTTTAAATGTTCTATTTACATTGTTATAAATACTTAATTGTAACCAGTACATTAAGTCAATGAAAGTATCATAAATTTAATCAAAAAATAAATCAATTTCCAAGAGTGAAGTTTATTTTAACTTCGAGTCTAATCCCACACGACAACTTTCCCATTTCTTTCATCCAGTCCTGTATAGTCTTGGGAGAAACCCCAAGATAATTGTCCCTGATATCAGTTTAGCCAAGGGAGAGAAAGAACGTGCATATATATATAGTCTTTTGGGTGAATAAAGGTCTAACGTATCACGTGACTACCCTTAAAAAATCTTAACACTATGGTACACACGGCGGACGTTGTATCTGATGGAACGATTTAAAAATCTGTCATAGCGCAGGGTGCAGAAATTCGACATCGAGTGACCTTTCTGATTGAAAATTGTTTATACCCTCCACAATGTCATCGCAATCGGCAAAGAAAAAAAAACTTGTTACCATTTGGACAAATTTTTAAACAATTTATCGGAAAGGTACCTGTGTTCCCAAATTCATTCAAGTTCACGTTCTTGACTCCACTATCGAAAATTAGATCATCGAATTTGAGAACACACCTTTTCGATAGATAAATTGTTTAAATATTTTTCCAGAATGGTAACAAGTTTTCTTCTTTGTTAATTGTGGAGGGCATAAACAATTTTCAATGAGAAAGGTCACTCGATGTCGAATTTCTGCACTCTGCGCCATGACAGATTTTTAAATCGTTCCATCAGATACAACGTCCACTGAGTGTTATCATATCGATAAATCTTCTTTTTTTTACAAAGTCAGATAGCGTTTTTAAATTCATGCGGGGTATACCCAAGGCCAACACACCTTAACATTCTGTATCCCCTCCACTCCGTTGCATGGCGAACGCACTTTGGGTTATCCCTCCCGTCTGGCAGTGAAAGTCTTTTAGCTATAGTCTTCGCATGAGAAGTAATCATTACAGTTTAGCTCATAGTTTACATAGAAAACATCTTGTCGACTCTCCGTTATGCCCATGCGGACAAGATAACGAAGACCTTAATCATGTTTTTTGGTCTTGCGAACGATTCAGCGATCATCGCAGATCATTAATGTTCAGACTCATTAAAATGAAATCTTACCCTCCTTATACCATCTCACAATTCCTTTCTGATCCAAATCCTGCTTTTATAGAAATACTTTGTAAATTTCTTAAAAAAGCAAATATTTTTATTTAAACTATTACCTCACCTAATTCTACTTTCTAATTAACTAGATCTATACATTACTATTTTTCCTCTCTTTCAGAACTATTCTCTTACCTCAAAACTTCAACCTACTCTACAATACCTTCGCTATCTGAAATTTCCGCCAACTCGCATTCTCAGCGCGCAAGTGCAAAGTCAGTTGATGGCCGTATGGGAAAGGCTCTTTGAGCTCACCAGAGCCAACCAATACATATAGAATAGAATATATAGAAATAGAATAGCTATAGTCTTCGCGGTATACAGTTCTACTCCGAATCTTCATAAATTCACCCGCGAAACTTCTCTTGTCAACTATTATATTAATTTTCGCAAAGAAAATATGAGTGACGATGGTGGTGATAGTGGCGGTGTTGATAGTGGCGGTTATAGTAATGACTATTCCTGTGATTATTCGTCAAACAACCACTCCTCCAGCGCTCATACGGATAACCATCATCATTCCTCCAATGATTATGCCGGCATAGGAAGTACAGTTTCTGCGTTGAATAGTGCAATAGGAGCCGTCAGTAGCGTAGAATCCACGAGCTCAGCGTTTCACCATCATGATACGAGTCATGCAAATAATCATCATTCGTCGACGAGGCTGCAGGTAAAAGCTCTACTGCATCTGTTTATTTGTTTTAAATTTATTTTCAAATAATAACGGTGACTTTCTGACAGATCGACGACGTTCCGTCGTATGATAAATATAGCGGGGCGAGTGAAAGCATATTGAACAACTATCCCACTGATAATATATCGTCAGCTGGTAAAAGAAGGACCTACCGTAGTTATATTAGGGATAATTCTTCTCTAAACACCCAAGAAACTTATTATTCTCCACCTAGAATAAGCACGGGTAATAACTGGTCGGATATGAGTGTAAGTCTAACGTGAAACTTACGGCAATCATTGAATTTTGACGTTGTATAATAGAAAAATAATTTTTCAGACATGAAAAAGGCATTAAATGTTTTCACTAAACTCTTCAAAGAGTTATTGGTTTTCATCAACGTCTAATTTCAGATAATAACTTTCGTAATAAATCGTTTGATTTATGTATTGCATAAAAGAATATTGATATTTTTTTTCAGATACTCAAGAAAGTAATTATTATAGTAGTAACTACGGCAAGTTTTATAGCATGCCTTTACGTTTTATTTTGGTGTGGGATATCAGGCTGCACAACCAAATCAGTCAGTAGAAAACAAGAAAAATTCATCACGAGCAGACCACTGCCACATATTTATGATTCAAATTTTAATAAGCCATCTTCAGAATAAAATATTTATCTAACTATCGATTTGGTACATTGTAATATATTATGATATGTAAATATTTACTTACAAGTAAAATTTGGAGTACGATACTATAAAATAATTTATTTTGTATTGAAAAACGTGCAATATAACATTTTTATTGTGTTCTGCTTCCTTCCTATCCATTTCATCAGATCTGTCTAAATGAATGACGGCATCGATAAGCAATAATAGTCGCATCGAAATAATAAAAATTAAAAACAAAAAGTAGGACCAAGGGGAACTTTTGAATTATACGAATTTATAAACTCTCATATTGGATTATCTCCGCTAACGCATTTCGGGTTACTCCCACCGTTCGGTTGACCGACAGCAAGCTAAACTTACCGTGACTACTGACAGTGTTTGAGCGAAAGCTTCGGCAACAACATACACAGTGTGCCTTGTTTTTTTTTTTTTTTCAATTCTCAGTCTAACATAAAGTTTTCGCATAAAAGATGAGTGAAGATGGTAGTGGTGGTTTATTTTTGCATAGTCGCGAGAGAATCCCAAAACAATCGTGTCCGATACCAACGCAGCTGTGGGAGGGATGCACATGCGTCAACAGTCTACAGAGTGGGGAGGAGGCACGTGATTAACTGCGACTACTTACGAGGTCGCAGATCAGTGACAGACTTAACGTGCACAAAATACCATGTAGTCGTTGTGAATTTATCTGTCCTGTAGAGTTCGTTGCCGTATTAGTTTTGCTTACCTACACATTTTTATACCTACATTGCAAGCTCTTCACGTAGCGACAAAATTAGACGTCTTGCACAGTGTTGGAGAGTGCTACAGCGCCAAAGCTGCGTAACAACACTGTTCTCAATTTTTTAGCCTGTCTCGACTACGCCGTTTAGCGATTTTTCCTCAGTTTTACCAAAGTTTTTCTGAAGATAGAAAGAAAGAAAATGTGTGATAGTTGTGGTGATCGTGATGGTAAAAGTGGCTATAATATAACGTAACTATTAATTTTTTAAGAATGATTATATTTAAATTTGAATAAAAGTGAATTATCGTGCACAATTAGAAATTGTAATATACAAGTGAACTTATGAGCATGAATTCTTGAAGCGTAGATTAGATAAACAAGATTTTCTTGGCATCGGACCAATTGAATGCTCTTGCAACGAGAACTTGATGTTTCAAGGCCAGATACGAGCTTCAATATTTCTCTCGCTTTTATTTATCATATTGACAAGTTATTTTGATGTTGCTATGTTCTATTAGCTCCGTCATGACATAAGATTGATTTCACTGTCTCACAACTAATCGCACCGAAATGAAAAAATTTGAATGAAGGAGAATTTTATAGCGATGCGAAATTAAACACTCACACATTGCATTCTATCCCCTCCATCGCCTCGAGAATGTATATTGAGTTATCCCCACCATTCGGCTGGAAAATAAATTCATCACTTACTACTACAGGCAGTTTTCAAACGAAAGCTTCGCGACAACGTTGGCAGTGAGTTTCGTGCGAAATAAAGTTTTCATACAAAAAAAATGAGTGACGACGGTGGTGGTGATACCGGCGGTGGTGATACCGGTGGTGGTGATACCGGTGGTGGTGATACAAACGCGGGCAATGATTATTCCGGCATAGGAAGTACTTTTTCTGCGCTGGATAGTGCATTAGATTTTAGCAGTGCTGTAGAATCCACGAATTCAGCGATTGATGATCATTCCAATGACGCACATGAAGTCAATAATGATTATTCCGGTATAGGCAGTACTATGACTGCATTAGGAACGGCAGCGACATTGGCAAACAATATAAAATCGACGGGATCAGCATTCGACGGTGATAATGACAGTCCGTCAACCAGATTGCGGGTAAACAGCTGAAAACTATTATTATTGTCACATATGAATGTATTTTTCAAGTATTATAATCACATATCATATTTCAGGTCGACGATGATACATATATACCTTCTGGTCGTAATTATCTTTATGGAACTCCAAATACTTATGATACATCCAACAATAGAACCTTTTGGATTAATCGCTCAGGAACGGGAAATTCAGGAAATGTAAGTCTACGATAAAAGAGTTATCTGAAGCAGCGTGAAAAATAGATAAAAATAATTTTGATTCCGAATAAATTGTCAATTAAAATGCAAAAATTCATAAAAAAATTTTGGATAAAATTTTTTAAAATAATTTATATTTTTCAGGGTAACACAACTAGAGTCTTGGTAATCGTGATGTCTGTGGTACTCATTGCAATCTTGTTTTTTGTAATTATAATAAATGCCAAGAACGATCATACATTAGCAAGTTATAAACCCATCAAGATCGATCCATTACCTAAAGGAGTTTATAATGCACTAGATATGATGTCAGATAAGAATAAGCCTCTGGAATAAAATAATATTTATACAATTACCATTAAAATTATGATTCATTGTGAATATATACCTATATGTAATTTATTTTTGCGACAAGTTATTAATTAAATATTTTATATATTAACCCTTAATCTTCATAGCTTATATATGTCGTGATACAAATAAATCAATTTCCATAAGCATCGATTTTGTTTTCACTCCGAATCAGACTTACATCACAACCTGTCCATTTTTTAATAAAATCCGAAAAATATAATCTCGTACAGGAAAAATTCTGGAGGGGAGACTAATAATGGGAGAATCAAACAAGCATGCTGCTACGCCCGAATTTTTTGAGGCCACGCAGATGAGACTCAATTGTGAAAAATTCCCCACACTTTTTTAGTTTCACCGAGTTCTCCAACGACTAGTGAAATGATGCCGCTGTGAATTGGTTATTGTTATTTGCCAATGTGCGTTTCTATCACAATGGACTATTCCGTGAATAGGACTATCGTAGCTGTGAAAAAAATTACAAAATTTAAAATTGAATTATTTGTAAAGAAATGAGTGGTGATTTTTCAGCTTTGGGCAGCATCGCTTCGACTTTTGGACAAGCTTAGCAAGCCGCCAGAGAAGTAGGGTCCACTAGAACAGCGGTAAGTGAATCTTCACCGCCGAGATCACGATCACCGGTAAGTGAACTATCATAAGAAAATCTACTGTACAACTCTGATAAAAATGTGTAACAGAGCGATTTGTCAATTCAGTTATATCCTTTTGCCTATTGGGAATAAACTTGAAAAAAATGATGGAATTCGAGATTATTTTTTGTTAAGTATGATGATAATGTTTTACCTGAAGGAACAAAAAAAGCGTCGAAATTATTAAACTCTGAAATTACAAGCTATAGCATTATCATCATACTTATAAGTCTTGTCCGTCATATCGCCAGAATCGTTTCAGACGAGCTTTCAGTTTTCGAAGATCAAGCGAATCAGTAAGTAGAACTATTTTAATTGTGCTATTTTGAAATCTTAATGGAATTATTTTGATTTTTCACAGAGCGCCAATTATGCGCCGATGACATGCAAGGACATGCTTATCTTGTGGGGATTTATAGTTCTATTTGTCGCAGTGCTATGTGCAATTCTATTGTTGCTTAAAAGATATAACGTCATATAGATATCATAACTAACATAGTCAGCAAATACTTGGTACTTGAACATATGAAATTAATAAGATTAATCAAATTCCAAACATCAAGTTTATCTTCACTTTGAGCCAATGTTAGAAGATAGAATTCTGCAAAAAAAAATAACACTAAAGTCTCCCGCGCGACCGCGTAAAACTGCCGGTACTACAAGCTGTGGAGCGAGACACGTGTGCGGGCGTGTACCATGTATAGCGGGAGCTCCAAATAACTACGATACGCCTGAATTTTTCGAGGTCACGCTGGCGGGATCTATTATCCACATATAGATTGGCCGCTCTTGTCGATGAATGCCGGAATATCGCTACTTTGCTTCAATTTTTTGGAATGAAGTATCGGTGTGTTAAAATTATAGTAATTACGACAAATCAAACCGACAAATAAAGCGCTGTAGTCCTGCACATTCACACGGGAATAACGCAGAAAAAAAAAATTTGAGTGCGATATAGCAGTGAAAGGCCGACACGTGTGGAGAGATGCGCTCTAAAAAAACGCAGACGATTCTTCAGAGGCTGCCGAAAAAAAAATCAGTCTTGATGTTACGACATAGACTTTGAATTCGTCTCTTTGCTACAGTGCATTTATCTGAAATAGCGTTACTTATACAAACGAAAAAAATGTATGTGAGTTAACTATGCTTAAAAACACAGTGATTGTATTTAATTTTTCATCCTAACAAACGCGCACGTCACTCTCTACCCATTCCAAACAAGCAAAAGCTCTTAGAAAAACGTTGAATTGGATGCGGCGCCACATTGACCGGGAGAGCTTCAATCGATGATGCGTATAGCTACGCACAAGGGTCGGAGTTTATTCCCCTTAGACCCCTTTCGTATCCCTTCCACACCCAGTAACTAAAATTACGCCCTCAACGGAAAAACGTATACGACTATACTATACCAGCAGTTTTGGCTGGAAAGCTTCGTGAAAAACACTGTGAGCACAGTTATTTTTTTTCCCTCTTTTTTTTTAACGTTCCAGTGAAAAAGTGTTCATGAAGCGAATATGAACGACGATTGGGGTGATTATTCTTCTAATTTTCGTACACCGCCCGATTACACTACCGTAGATCTTAGCTTACCTACATACGAAGAAGCTGTTCGCGAAGGAGCTGGTAGGACGACGACCACTGACGCGTCGAAACCAGAGGGCGACGATGAAATTTTAGCGTCGAGTACGCAGGTACAGTGGACGTGTTTGGTTGAATTATATTTATCATCTTCAAGAAATAAAAAAAAAAGCTCGCTTTTGCTTTTGTACTATCTTCGTTTTTGAGATCGATGATTGACGAAATGTATATAGCATGCAAAAAAAATTGAAAGATCTTATTATTCAACAGATAAACGATGTTTCGTGGAGAAATAGATACACAATTAGTGAACCTGTTACACAGATTTGGGGTCGAGATGAAGTACAGTTGGTGGACGTGGATACTGATACACATCAAAGTAAAAAAGTAAGATTCATTTATCCGTTTAGTAATTAATTCACGCGCATTATTCATCGGAATATTTATATATTTCAGGACATCAAATGCTGTATGATTGCTTGCCTTATAATTATATTGTTAACGGTTGGGATGATAGGATCCCAATATTTTGATAAATGAATAAAAATACAAGCCAATGGCTAAAACACTGCCACAAAGAGATCTGAGAAGACCAAATATAAATTGTAAGTTCGACTTTAAAGCGGCCAGAAATATATTTTAAGCACATTTCTAAGGGATATAGCGAAAATTATAGAAGTTTGAATTATAACTAAAAACAAAAATATGTATATTCTCAATAATGTATAGTTTGAGTAAGAAAAAAAAGTTTATATCTTTCGTTATATGTGCTGAAAAATTAATAAAAGTTGATTCCATTAATGTTAATATTTACGAAATAATGAGTAATTGAATTAAATAACTGTTTGTATATTTATAGTGAGAATATTTATTAAATGCTCTATTTTCAAGATATTATTAATTGCTGTGATATATAAGTATTGTATACGTGTATATTGTGTTAATTATCTGATAAGCTGCTACATGATTGATCGATAGAAATGACCTTCAATTTCTTATATCACAATTATTGTAAAAGCATAGAATTTTGATACAATAAATTACTGATAATATGCTCAATCGTGAGTCAATTTTAATTTGACATGGAATCATCCACAAGATCACTATTTTAATTTTAATAATTTCTCCACTTATCGAATATTTGAAGCACAAGTAAGAAAGAGTCTGCTAGAAACCGAGAGTTCCAAGGCGTCGCTGTGTCTGGGAGATCCTGAATCGATGCGCCGTGTCCGTCGCATACGCACAAGGACGCGAGTTTCATTTTCCCCTCCACATCCCTTCCACTTCGAAAATAAAATTTCACCCACGCGAAATATCACGACTGCCAGCAGTTTTCGCCGAAAAGTTTGATAAGAAACACCGCAGTCTCAATTTTTGTTTATCATTCAACGTTTTTAAAAATGCTCATGAGAAATATTGGTGATGGTTACACCGGTTATTCTAATTTAAATACAGATTCTGCTCATTCGAGTGTAGAGCATAGTTTACCTTCGTACGAAGAAGCCGTTAATCAAGAACTCAGCCGTACGACGATTGCAGCTTCAAGAACAGATGCCAATAATGAGCATTTAGCAGAGAGTTCACAGGTACACTTGAGATACAATATTTTTATAATATTTTTTTAAATTAATGATACTTTCTATTTTGGAGTTTAATAATTGCAAAAATTCTCCGACAGATAGATTATGTTTCCTCGATCAATGAACATCCGAGTGCGCCCGTTTCACAATATTGTGGCTCACATCAAGCACAATTGGTGAATAACTATGACGGGACATTATTTCAAAGACGCAAAGTAAGATTTATGCAATCAAAACAATTTTTTATTCCGCAAATCAAAAATTACATATTTATTATTTTTCAGGAGCCCAATATGTGTCTTGTTTATATTATTACAGTTTTAGTGATATCAATGTCGATTTGGGCCACATTTTATATATATTACATTATGCCATTAGATAAATAAACTAAAGGCACGTCGATCAAAAACATGATTAAACTACAGCTACGAGAAGATTTTAATGAATCATGTATAGATTTTTGCAATATTTTTATTTTTCTAACGGAGCGATGTTGAAATGGCCGGGTATAAATATATTTTTTTTAAGGAACGGTATAGTGTACGTAAATTGTAATATAACTGAATTGTGAATAATTGAATACGGTGTAGTCTCGACATGTGCAGTGTATAAATAAGAAAAAGGGTACTATAGTTTGTATGCTTTTTTGTTATTTACGCTAAAAATGTAATATGAGTCAACTTCATTAATTTATCAAATTAATTAAAATTCTATTTATATATTTATATTGAGAATGTGTTATGGAGAGATTATAAAATACTGTGATGTATGCGATTATTGTTAAAAAATATTTCAAGATAAGTGCCCATAGAATTTTCGCTTGTATTAGTTGTCACAATAAAATTGATATTTATTTTGAATATATTAATTGCGTGTATATAATAAAAGTAATTTATCTTTTGGCCATTTTTTTAAATACACCGCTATGCAGCTTTGGATTGGAGGGGGAATCGAATGACCACGTGACTTTCCCCCGTACGGCGTACATGCAAAATTTAAAACGAATCGAGAATTCCCCACCAAGAATCAACAGTTGTTCTCTCTCAGTGATTGCAAACTTTTTCAACTCTGATTATTTTTTGCAATATTTTCGCGAAGCTCCGGTGAATTTTAGCGAACCGTCATTTTAGCATCAGTTATCGGCAAATATAAACTTCCAAAAACAGAATGGGCGATAACCCTTTAGCTGGACTTGGAAGTGCCTTTTCGGCTTTTGGACAAGCAGCTGAAGCCTCAAGAGACGTAGAATCGGCTAGAACAGCACTGCGAGAACCTTCGCCACCGAGGTCGCCACCTTCCACACGGAGATCGCCGTCGCCGGTAAGTGCATCTCTACTGATAAAAACGTCTGACTGTATACTTAATTTGTGATTCCGATAGAATGTTAAATAGCTTGATCTGTTTGTTATTTAACATAAGTCGAGTTTACATCATTTGTAAATATTCAAATCCGTTCTTCAGTATTCTAAATATATTTATGAAGTTATATCATATTTTCATTCGAAAAGACTTGTTTGATTCTTTTTCAGCTATTTGAACTATCTTTTAGTTTTTTTTTCTATTGACATTCATACTAATATTTTATATTTCAACAGCCGTCTTTTAATTTCTCAACAATTAACAATACTGATAGTTATGACCATCGGCCATCACATCATTCTAGAAACAATTACACTCGTTCGTACAATACATCTGTAAGTATGATTATCAAGTACTCGCGCAGCTATTTTTTCAACTGTACAAAAGGTACGAAACCTTAAAAAAAAATTCAATTTGAGCGTATTATTTTTTTTAGGGCGCAGACTGCAGGGATATGAGTGCGGGTGAATGGGGCATAGCATTAATTTTGATAGTTGTGTTCTTCATATTAATCGTCTGGGTCCAAGGTACTAAAATGTGATAGCTACGTTATAAAATTTCGTTAATTTTGTTCTGATATTGTACTTTGTGTAGAACAATCCTTTTATTCGATTTCATACTTTTTGTATTTAAAAAAAATGCTGTAATAGATTTATCAGATAAATATACTTTGAAAAATTAATTATTAATTTACTTTATTGTGTCTAAATAAAATTTTTTAATTAAAACTAATTAAGTAAATTATAAATATTTCAAAAGTTAATTATGGTAAAAAATTATCTACCAGACCTAATAACCATTTACAAAAAAAAAAATTTATCGACGCGCAGACACGCGAATCGAAAATAGAATGTACTGTATTTTGCGTAAGTATTTGAAGCTGTTATCTCTGGCAAAACCCACTGTTAGTGATAAGCGGCACTCAGTGATTTGAAATAGGCTCGTCTCTTCTCTTCAAAATCAGTTTTACCAACCGCTTCACCAAAGAATGAGCCAAAATGACGGTAACGTGTCGGTACATACAGCCCATTTTAATAGACAAAGCTCTTTACCTACTTATGAGGAAGCAATGGGAATTGCACAGATTACTGATTATACCGAGGTGATATTGGAAATTCCAGAATTGCCAACGGAAAATCAGCAGTACATCATTAATATTCACAACAATTATCATGAGGACTCCCAAACGACACATATATTGGTAAGTCAAACAAGATACTAAAATAACGCTCTTATCTTTGCTTGGTAAAATTTATTGCAATTATCAGCCTTACTTGTGCACAGCTTCTGCACTTACGTATTAGTAAAAACTAATTGTTTTTCAACAGGATATCGATGATTTATCAAGAAATGGAGATGTAGACAGACTAATTCAAGAGAATCATATAATAGCTGCGGACAGTCTTTCTCAAATTTCCTTAGAAACTCACCGAACGGAACGAATAATGAAACAAAAAGTATGTTTATTTTAAAAAAAAATTTCATATATTACTTACAGTGCATTAATTAGAAATCAATTTTGTTGTTGTTGAAGATTCTCATTGTTTAAAATTTGTTAACGCACACTTTTTATTTCACAGAATGAGCTGAAATCGATTATGTATTGTTTAGGAGCTTTCACCTTATTTGGCATTTTTATTATGATATTAGGTATGACATCACTGTCAAAATAATACCGGAAGTGACTTCTTTTAAATATCGTTTTTATTTATGCCAATCTAATATTGACAAGAACGAACTATGACTTTAGCATAATTTGACCTGCTACAGACTTTGTATTTAGTGGATTGTATGATAACAATGATTGTAGCTGTAATGTTAAGATATATTTGTAATATTAATAAATATATTTATACGCTTTTGAAAATAAAATGTATGATTTTTTGTTTTCAAATTATAATACCTGAATATCAAAATTCCATAAAAAAATTCTAATTTAAACAACGTGTAATTTTCCGCGTCGCGTCATTCATGATCATTCAATCTTGGCAAATGCCCAAATTATTCTTACAAATGAACTTTCGGTGACTATTATATCACGGGTGCTCGTATCAAACAATACTTCAATGATGAAGCCGAATGACGTCGACGTAACGTCTGATGTGATTGTCCCCACCTTGAGGCTCATCGGTAAAACCCCCTGCGGTCGATAGCACATTGAATTGATATACCCGCGTGTGGAAGACTGCTACGTCGTAGTATAAAATTTCTACGCAGTGTCTGTTTGGAATCAGTCTTATTGTAGTCTCCGTAAGAAAATGAACGGAAACGAGTGCAACATGCAAGCACATAAAGCTAATGATGAAATACGACGAAATTCTTTGCCTACATGTGGAGAAGCTTTGGGTATTGTTCGGCATGCGGGTATCAGTGAATTAGAATTCGATCATTATCAATTTTCAAATGATCGTACACCACTTATTTCGGATAAACGTAACGTAAACAATCAACATTCCTGTCATTCGCGACCGGTAAATGTACAGGTAAGCTTTTGACAGCAATGCGGAAAGAAAATATTGGCAAAAAGGCGTTGCATATTTTATTTTTATCGTCGATTTCGTTATCATTATCAGACAATCTGAATCATAGTATTGTCAGGAAAATCCACTTTTGAAATTTACTGGTTCTGCCAAAATTTTAAGTTTTTGTGTTACCAAGAAGACTAAATCTATATAATAATTTCCAATGTGTGCGTGATCTAAAAAACAATTTGAAAAAATAAAATACACGTCTTTTGCTACTTTATATTCTAAATAACTAATAATGTAACTGCTGACTTACCTATTCAAATTCATTTAGAGTTACAACAGTCCATCCAGGAATAGAAATACAGATTTTGTGCGAAAAAATCAGGCACCCCTTGTAATGCGGCACTACAGGAACGACTACGCCGATGAAACTCCCTCTGTTATACGGTACTATAAAAGCGACTACGCTTCTCGAGATAGTCTTAGAACACCTGCTGTAATAAAGTACTACGAGAGCGACTATGTCCATCCAAGTAATTACCAGATTGATTCCAAAACGCGAGAACTGAATCCTGTAAGTCCTGTGAAATTACTTTAAATATTTTTTATATATTCAATCAAATTCGTATAAAGTTCTATAATAATTTCAATATATTTTGCTAGAAAAATTCATCACACGGAACAACCAAAATCAAGCAAGACTGTTCCAAGCTCGGTGCAACCGTCTCGACTAAATCCGTCTCGCAGTCTCTCACCAGAAGAATTTTTAAAACTGTTTGCCCACGTACGTGACAGCCTACAAAGTCAATGTAGATAGTTAGTTAAGAAGATCATGCTGACGTAGCGTCAAATCCATTTCAAAAGAAAATGAAGAGAATTATATATTAAGTATGAATCATCGCATCATCGTGATGCAATAAGTTTTGTAGGTGAACGATTTTTTTTATTTTCACTTCATAATTGTATATACGATCTCTCATTTGTAACAACATGATTTTTTTTTGGTTTCAATAATATGTGATAATTGTTCCAAAATTACTCTAATTGTAAGAACGAAGACTTTAAGAATAACTAAAGAGCCAAATTATTTTTTAATTTTTTTGGCAACCTACGCAATAAAGCTCAAAGTAAAATAAGTAACTTATTTATGTATTTGTAAATATGTATTTCTAGAAAAATTGTAATTACTACGTAATATTATTTATATGTAGTTTATTTATATAAATTTGTCAATAAAATCATGCAAAAAAATATAATTAAAGCGTTAATATCTAATAATCTAGAAACATTCTGTATTTATATCTTTACTCGCTACATCCTGCAATTAGATACAATTAAATTTGAATTAAGCCGAGAAAGATTTATAAATAATTTCAAAGACGACGCATTTATCAGTGAATTATATCAATTATAATTTAAGTATTAATGCATTTCATTCGGTTATTAGGAGTAAATATTAATTGTCCTAATTGAACATCGATCGAGCTAATCCGCGGTTGGGGAAGTTTCGATACCGCACTTTGGCAGTTCAGTTTGTGTCTCTTAATGAGTGGCACTATACTCATTGAATTGTGTATACTTGACAAATGCAGCTAGCATTTTTCTTGGTGAAGTGTTCGTCAAAATCAACTACTGACAATTTGTGAAAATTAATTATCTGACACTCTACAATTTGCAATCAACAAATATGGATATCTTACCATGGCATTTCCAAATATTTGGCTCTTTCGGATTGTACTATCAAGATCCAAGACGGTATTGGTCACTGAAGCTTCTTCACAAATTATTCATGTTTTCGTTGACTATTCATTTTACAATTTTTTTATTTATGACGCTTCTTCTGACGAGTCATCAAAGTGTCGAAGCTTTCACCACTGATCTTTTTCTGACGTTCACTTACGGCGCTGCCACGTTCAAACTGATCATCTTTATATGTCATCGCAAAAAAATCGATAATCTACTTGCTGTATTCCGTTCAGAAATTTTCACGGCTAAGAATGAAACAGAGATTGACATTGTCGATGGATATCAGTGGAAGGCGAAAAAATCATTCGTCGTTCGAATGGTCACAACTCTTGGTTGTAGCTTCTTCTTCTTCATTGCGGAATTAATCAAAATTATCAACACTCACCGCTGGGAATTGCCTTCCAACGCTTATAAAATATTCAATATTTCCGATACTGTACCTTACGTTTTCGCATACGGAGCTCAATTGACAACTGCGATATGTTCCTCTTGCATTGATGTGACCGTAGACGCCACTGCTTGGGCTTTCATCATTCTAATTTGCTGTCAATTGGAATTATTATCTCATAGAATAAAATCGGATTCAGTAAATCATGTATCTATCAAATATTGCGTGGAACATCACAATTTGATATTTCGCATGGTTCACGAAGTGCAGTCATGTTTCATCAGTATTATAGTGCCGTCATTCTTTTGCGCTACTATTAGTCTTTGCAGCACTATATTTCAACTTGCTCAGGTAATTTTCAATACAAATTTTCTTTTTCAAAAGTTTATATTGTAAGTAACACTACTTGTTTATCCGTTTATAGAAAAATAGTAATTTTTTCCGTTCGCTATCCTTGGTCTTGTACATCGTCTGCTTGCTAATTCAGTTGTACTATTTTTGCTGGTTTGGCAATGAGCTAAAATTGAAGGTACATTATGGCAATAATTATTTTTTATAACGTAAATTTAAATAGTGAAATTTGTTGATATGACGTAGAATCAAACCGTGACAAATGCCATTTTCAAATCGCAATGGTTACTTATGAGGCCATTTGAAAAGAATAATTACTGGCTTGTAATGTTTATGGGACGAAAAGAATTGGTCATTTCTTACCATGGTCTTTGTCCGCTGAATGTTCGGACTTTCACTTGGGTAATATTGTTATTTTCATCCATACAGTATTAAATAATTTCTTTCTTTTTCTATTTTGTAGATGCTAGAAACAACTTATGCTGCTTTCAATCTTCTACAACGATTATCAGTTTAAAAAAAAAATTTATGTACTGATTGTGAAGTTTTCTACTTTTTTTTCAGTTTTTTCCATTTTGTAAATACTATGACTAATAAGTAGAAAACTTATTCTCTAGGCCGCCGGAGGACAACTACATTTAATATCAAAATTTTTCTACGGAATGTATGTTCGTATAATAAAGGTTTTCTTTCATCTACCCATCCTCAAGTCTCTCAGCGTACTGAAGAAGACGGATCCCTTCAACCTACCGCGGTATTATAAATTCATGAGCGAAAAACAAGCGGAATCGACGTATCAATTTCATTTCGATGAGTGTATAGCTCGGCATAATCGATGAACTCTCAACCTTCCCTCACGCAGTCCAAGCCGTACAGCCAAGAAGAAACAATGTCCGCAGGCGACAATTCGCGATATGCTATGCAAATGAACCGCTACTTCCTTATACCCATTGGTATATGGCCTTTAGCATCAGATGCTAATTTCGTCCTGCGATTGCTTCAAAAAATTGCCGTTATTACGTGTTACTTGTTGATTTGTTTTTTGTTGGTACCATGTGCTTTGCACACTTTTTTGGAGGAACCTAATCCGGCAATAAAGCTTAAGCTCATTGGCCCGATGAGTTTCAACCTCATGGCTATTGGGAAATATTGTTCGCTCGTCAGTAGCATTAAGAAAATTGGTGAGTGCTTCCAGCATGTCGAGGAGGATTGGAAATTTTACAAGGACAGACGTGCTGCGGTGAGTAAATTACGAATAGAGCACTCAAATTTTTTATTTTTTCTCTAAGCGAAATGATAATTCATTATCTTATTTTCTTAAAAATATAGTTGCAATTAAATTTTTTTATTATTCTCACCGGTCGAGCTTGTGCTACTTACAGACAGAGCTTTCAATAATGCGAAGCAAAGCAAGAGTTGGCCATTTTTTGACACTCTTGAGCGCAGCTTTCATGTACGGTGGTGGATTTTTTTATCACGTTATAATGCCTCTATCCTCTGGACGGATTTCCACAACTGTTTCTCTCGAAAGATTGGCCGATCTCGAAATGGAAAATTCGACTGGTTTGGACATTCGCGCTCATGGTAAGTAGTGGATTTGATCTCATTAATTTGGAGTATATAAGTCAAAACTATTCCTTCAAGCTCCACGACCACTCACCTATCCAGTATACGAGCACTTGATGAATGTCGACAATAGTCCTTGGTACGAGATTGTCTTCCTAGTGCAATATTTGTCAGGAATCGTCTCTCACAGTATCACAGTTGGTTCTTGCAGTCTGGCTGCTGGATTTGTCGTTCACGTTTGTGCTCAGCTTGAGATAATTATGCGTTTACTTGATGATTTTGTTCGCGAGAATGACGCTGAAAGTAATGAGAAAATGAAGGAAATTGTTGATAAACATAATAGAGTACTAAGGTAGTGAATTATTACATTAAAATTGATTAAAATAATATACTTGTTTTGTTATATCACTTCACTTGATTTTTAGCTTCGCCAAAAAAGTTGAGAAAAATCTGAATGTCATATGTTTCGTTGACTTTATCGGGTCGACGCTCAACATTTGCTTTGTCGGATACTTCTTTATTACGGTATATGACCTGAAATATCATTTATAACGTGATCTAATTCAAAAAAATTACGAAACTTTAGGAATGGGAAAGTCGAAATACTATCAGTACAATGACCTACTCCATTCTTCTGATATCCTTCATATTTAACATCTTCATTTTTTGCTACATCGGAGAAATACTCACCGAGCAGGTATCACATTTTACATCCATCTATAAAAACATTGTTTGCATAAGCTCCTGAATTTCCTCGTTGTAGTGTATAAAAGTTGGCGAAATATCTTACGCGATTGACTGGTACAAACTTCCGGGTAAGAAAGCCGTTGACGTAATCATGATAATCGCAATATCGAATTGCTACCCAGCGAGAATCACCGCTGGAAAGATGGTTTATCTATCGATGAGCAGCTTTTCTAACGTAAGCTTCTAAATTGACTTCTATGTGCGTATTAAAAATTGAATAACAAAATTTGCAGGTAATCAAAACAGCGACATCGTATCTGAACCTCTTGCGAGCAGTTATGCTTTAACTGAAACGATTTGTTCAGAAAAATACTTATTTTTTTAGTCTGTAAAATCAGTTAGCGTGTTGACTCGCGCTTGTAAGTTCTGCCATAGTTGTAAATAAAACAAAAATAGTTATTCAAAAATACGATTTATTTTACATACGTATGAAGATTCAATAGTCAGCAATGTCGAACGTAAAATCGAAGGCGTTCGTGCAATACTTTCAGTGCTCGTCGTCGACACAAGAGGTAAAGCTGTTTTCCCCTCTAACTATCCCAATTTACAAGAGTTTAGGAAAGAAAGCAAGACGATTCTTCAAATAGAACCGCCACAACATTTCATTTGACAAACCACATCCACACATCTACACACATAGCGGCACAGTTATCACAAAAAATTGTATATTACATGTTAATTCATGCAAAGAGACGTCAAAAGCGAACATAAAAATTTTCACGTAAACAAAGCTTCCACTTCAAGGAAGTAAAATTAGGTAGGGTGAGTGTACCTATTACCAGCCCCCACCCACTGCTATTTTTAGGAGACCCCTAAAAATATCCTAAATAATATCCTATTTTTAGGCGGCCCCTTTTATTTAATTTGATTAGCTAACTTTGGCTAATGTATACGCAAAATAATTAGTTTATTTTTAATCTATTGAACCTGATGAATGCAATAAAACTTG
>JAWWMK010053243.1:0-40308 GCA_035047105.1 Galeopsomyia nigrocyanea | reverse complement strand
CACGAAAAATCGATTTTGAAAGCTTCTCATTAATTCAAGTGAAGTGGTATATCAAAATAAACGTTATATTCAGATGGTAATTGTTTAGATCTTACAATTAAACGAAAAATTGGTATTTTAGACCCAAAAATAAAAAAAATTCGACGATAATTGACTTTTTTTTTGAAAATCGCCGTTTCAAGGCTTCCTTCCAGGAAGCAAAAAATTTTGCTTGTTTTTCTTCCACCTGAAAAACTTCTCCCTCATCAGATCGACGAGTCGTTTGATTTTTCAATCGGCTTCTTCAACATTTACAACTGAGGGTGACACTCATCTCATCTTGTGATGAGTTTATCAACATTTAATCACATGGTTTTGCTGTGACATATCAGACTAGCTGCTCAAGTAGTTCTGGACATGAGCCATCCGAGTCTCATTGATGGAGCTAGTACACATCGGTCCAAATGAAAAAGATGTTCGCATACAGCGCAGTCTTAAAAAGTGACGCAAGGATGAGAGATTCCGCAGAGAAAACGGTGGGAGGTAATGCCAATAACGAGCGGCCTTTACCTGGAAAGCTCTTAAACCCGTTTTGGTGCGTGGTCACTCTTGGAATGTCAAGCTCTGGCTGAGCGACCCTTATAGTGATCGCAGGCAATCTATGTTGAACAAAAGCAAGGAATCCATGCGGAGCCGCAGCCTAGCCTTATCCAGCTGTGACAGAATCTGAGATTTTATCAGCATGCGTAATTTTTTCCACGCGCGCGGTTATAAGGTTGAATTAGGTATGTTTGCCATGTTTGTCATCAAGTTTATTTACAACTTGAATTTCGTTTGGGAACGTATATTTTCAAGTTGCAGCAATCTATAATACGTGCGTGATAATTTTTTTCCTAATTTTTCGCCCGTCAGTGCCCACAAAATGTCCCATTTTTAAAAAGCGCTTCTACAGAGCTTACGTATTTGGAAGCTCAATCTTGCAAGCCCACGAGCTGTTGCAAAATAAAATGGAGAAACTCGCACTTGATTGCGCCATGTTGCTTGTGCCGAACGAGTAGCAATCAGCTATTCATTTGGAGGCTGTTGGAAAATTAGTCGCGTATCCTACTATTGGCACAACTGATGTTGAAAGTGTCAATTGATTGTAGGCGAAAGAGTGATTAATTTGAAAAAGCCAACAGTTTGATATAAACGTCAAGTTGAAACAGAGTGTGATGGCGCGTAGATACGATTCAAGTTCTATTATTAAAAGCTGTAGTTTTTGTATAGGCCGGGGCGTGCTCAACATACTCAAGGTGGAATGAGGAATTGCGAGTCTCTACTCTCCATACCATGGCAGAGATGCGCATCGTTGATAGTGGGCGGGTCCGACTCTGCCAGAGTACCGAAATTTAGCAGGGGGCGAAGAAAAAAAAAAGCTTGGAGATGGGTATCGCGTGCAGCCAATTGCCGAAAGGCAAGGGTGCGAAAATTATCAGTTTTTTATAGCGCACCTCGATTGATGAGACTTTTTCACCTCCGTCTTTTTCATCGGCCCGCAGGAACGTGCAAATGTGACCGATGAGGCAATGAACAATCAGCAATCATCAATTATACATCGAAATATCGTCGCGAGTGGAGTAAGACAATATCCTAATAGCTCAGATGACATCTGACTGCAAGAGGATTGTCCTCTGGTCCATGACGAGACTGCATTGTCCATCGAGTTTTCGCGCAATTTCGCAAATTGACAAAACAACATCATCCCAATCTCCCCAATTGAGTGAAAATATTTCAGAGCGATTTAATAGAAAAAGGCTACATTAATACAAATTCAAAATTTAATATTTTTGCATCAACATCGCGGATCCATAAGAGCAACTCTACAACTCTGTAAAAAAGTTTAATAATTCGGCACCGTTTGGGAATATTTTTAAATTGGGTGCACGCTCTTGCTCGAATCATTTTTACATAGTATTTGATATGTATAATCGAAAAAAACTTGGGCCCATCTCGACAAATGATTGTGACTTTTTTGCTCATAAAAGTTTTAAAAATAATCGAAAAAATGATTGTAATTTATCATGGTTTTTTGATATTTTATAGAAAATGAATAATCATCGCGTTAATCTGACTTTAGAATCGAATTTAACGGCTCAAAGTACATCGAAAACTGTGTTTTTTTTTTGTTTTTTCTACTCAAAATTTCGACCTTTGTAGAGACTGCAAGTTCAACAATGCATGAAAATTCAAAACTATGAAAATTTGAGAAATTCAATGAAATTTGCGTGTTTTGTAAGCCCTACGCGGGTCGAAATTCCGAATAGAAAAAAAGCATAATATGGTTTCGAGAGTGCACGCAGTTTGAACATTTGAAAAAACGGTGTTTATTTGTTTTTTTAAGGAATTGCTCATATACCGATACGATCAATTGTGCAACATGAAGAATAGCAGCGAGCAAAGTACAAGTCGGGCGATATTGTATGTTGTTGCAAATAAAAATAGGAATTGACGAGTTGGCATCAATTAAATGATGATACACTAGAAAAAATAGTTCCTTGTTCAAGTATGCAGCGCGGCAGCAAATTTGAAAACTTGTGCGTTTTTCATTTTTCTCGTAATTATTAATTGCAATGAGCAAGATTAATGTTTTTTCATGCAACTTTTCTTGTCGTAAGAATCTCAAGACCTACTGATTGAGATGAATTTTCCAATTTTCCAGTTGGTTCATTAAAAAATATCGTGCTGTTAAATTTTCTGCGTACTTACTTGAAGAACTTTGCTTCTTAATTAACCAAGTTTTTTTGGTAGTGTACCGAGAGCATTATTTGACTGCTGCGTCGTCAAGATTAGTTGTTGTTGCCAGTGTTTCCATATAATCTTGCCAAGCGACTAAAAATCAACTTGTGTTAAAATGTATGGTATTGTTGGCGGGCGGCGGCGGTATTAACTAAGCTGCGTTATCGTCGTGCTACAGGCCGAATGAGCAGCATCCCTCAATTGATTGGCTATTTGTCGCTTAATAGAGATGTGCGTGCGAGCGTGAGCCGCTTCGGCTGCATAGTTGTACAGTCTGCAGTAATCGCGGCTAATCAGCTTGGCGGGAGTGCTGCACGTGAGCCCTGCAAGCCAATCCGTCAGTCAGTCCGCCCATTCAATGCAGCTGTATGGTCACATCTCATCGATACTGGTGCCAGAGATGACCAATGCGATCCGCAGTTGGTTTGCGATATGCGGCAATTGAAGCTACGACTGTATATAGGAATATAGGAATATTGAGTGCACAGTAAAAGTGGCCGCGGGACATGGACTCGCTTGGCCGCTCGGTCGCTTGCCTGCTTGCGGGTGGCAAGCAGGCAACATCGCGGCGGAGCTGGATGGCGGCATTCCTCTCCCGCGGGGAGGTTACTGGCCGCTGATCGCAGTATAGGATAGCGCGCCGAGTGCGTGCGCTCTTTCTCTCTCTCTCTCGACCGAGCTCCACGGAGCAGCAGCAGCAGCCTGTTCTGTTCTGTTCTGTCTGCGCGCTTTTTCCGCGACGTTCGTCTACAGCTGCCGCTTATCGTCAGCGCTGGTTATCTAGTCCTGTAGCCACAAGTCCCAAACGGCTCTAATCAGCAGCTGCAATTTCGTTTGATTTCAGTTAATACTAGTGTCTTAATCAGTGTGCAGTCGCAGAGCAAATATTCGAGTGCTTTCATCAGCTAGACAGCAGCGAGATTTTCCGAATAAACAACCCTCCGTCTCTCGACTCTCCAGCAATTTACGCGCATCATTCCGACTAATTACTGCTCAATTGCGCGCGAAAACTGCTCGGATTCGGATATTCCGGCAGCTAAAGTGATTGGACAAGATGGATTTGGCAGACTCAGTTGCTTTGTGCGTTGTCCGTAAATGGCAAGCACGAAGCAGCAGCGGCAGCGCAGAGGCCATCGGTTTATTCATTCAAAACTGCAAAACTGCAGAACGCGCGACTACTTGGGCGACAGCCCACGCCCTCTACTCTCGCCTCTCCGCTCCAGCAACTATGTATACATATTTGCCTCTGTACAGTGCTGAGCTAGCTGCTCTGCGAGTGCAGCCGAGCCGCCGACTGACGGCCAATTTTCTTCGGATACATTGTTCAACTAGTGGAGCACATCTACTTCTAGGCGAACATAAGAGGCGCAGGCGTAGGATTGTTTATTATCCATGAGGCCCGTAGCTGCAGAGCATGCAGAGCAAGTAAAGCGCCGTGTGCCGCGCGCGCTCCACGTCAAAGTTAATTGTTCACAAGGAATGGCCAGCCACAGAATTTCTTAATGACTTGGTAGCGCGCGACCCAGAGACGCCAGACGGGTCCTGCGTTTTTTATTCCTATTGCAGCCTACTCGTGTTCGTTTGTTTTTGTCCAGCCCCGCTCGCATCGCGCATGCCGACCACCGATCTACCGCGCGGACCGAGGCGCGGACAGTCGTGCTTCAGTGTGCAGTGCCGTGAGCAAATATACTTATTGTAAAACAATCAAGGCCGCGCCAGGCAGCCGCCGCGATTCCGCCAGGACAATGAGGCAAAAAGCAGCGCGAGCTTGCAACTGGCATGGAAAGCGCCGGGCGAGCTGGTCAAAGGGGTGAACCGCCGAAGGAGCTGGCAGCAGCAGCAGCAGCAGCAGCTACAAGCGTGCGGTGGGCGAAAGAGCGAGTGTAGAGAGGCAGCTGGCTGGGGGCAATAGTAAAAGGCTGCTGCACTAGCTTGTGTATGTGTGTGCGAGAGGAGGGGAAGTGGCAGCAGCGTCGGTTGGCGGGGGAGCGGTTGGCACTTCAGAAGCGGTACTCCAGGGGCCGCCTTTGCCTCCGCTAGTCGCGATCGCGCCTTCGAGCCTACACCTGGCCAGCAGGCAGCTGACCTCTCTCTCACGTAACGCACAGGTACGTCCCGTCGCCCCGCGGCACCAACTCTCAACTCTCCGTCGCGAGCGCAGATTTTACCGATTCTCCGCAAGTGCACGCGCAAACAAGATCGCAGAGCGCTCAACAGCCGAGTAACCGAGTGTGCTTTGTGTGCCTTATGTGTATGCGAGTGCCCAATCTACTCTCTCTCTCTCTCTCTCTCTCTCTCTCTCTCTCTCTCTCTCTCTCTCTCTCTCTCTCTCTCTCTTATATCCTACGTGACTCACTCGCCAAAACTCCTTCGTTCTTCCGTCATCGTCGTCGCCTTCTTCTTCTTCTTCTTTTTCTTCTTCTCTTCAACCAGTGCAATTGGCTGCAAACGAGGAGAAAGTGGGTGTGCCGCTCGCGCTCTTGCGCGATCTTTCCGTGCTTTGATCATATATGCTTGTGTGAGACGTGCAAACATGTCAAGGGCGACGTACTTTAACGCCTTCCAAGGTGTACGCCCCGACCGAGAGACCTCAACCTGTAGTGCACAATCCGAACCAGACATTGCCTCTCTCTCTCTCTCTCTCTCTCTCTCTCTCTCTCTCTCTCTCTCTCTCGGCCAAGGATTTACTGCTTACAACTCGATCTATACGTATTGCATTTTTTTATCAAGCCCGACATTATCATTTACTTTATTTAAATGCCACAAGCTACCAACAATGAGCCTCTAGGTATACGAGATATCGATATTTGTTGATGCGACTTTTCGTTCGTTTGTATGATTGTGAGAAAGTGCTCGAAATCAATCGAAAGCTGTTAATTGATAATGGCGGCATCGGCCAGTAGCATGGGAAAAATATAATTGTAGCGAAAAATCGAGAGAAGCCGCGAGCGTCTGACAATAGAGCGTGAGTGCGAGCGAGCGCGAGACCTTGAAAAACGGTATTCTGCGATCCTTGGGACGAGCTGCTGCTGCTGCTGCTCCTCGCTAGCTGAGCATTGCCTCGCGGTTGGACGTAACGGAGCAGCGCGAGCGAGCGTAACGCTCGGCGAACTCGCGAGTATGTTGTTTTCCGCAGCTGCAGCCTCTCGCGCAGTATGCACATGCAAACATCCGTAGCTACGTGAAAGTTGCAAAGCCAAATCATTTGCTTAATCGAGTAAGCGTTGGCCACAGTCATCTGCTAGATTCATGCGAGTAAATAATGTTGGGAAAATTGGTCAAGGATTTGGTTTTTCAAACAATCGGCGCGGCCAATATGACTAGAACAGTATAAAGTTGGAGCATAGATCCCGATGAAAATCTACAAATAGCGGGATATCTGATATTCGAATGGTAATGATAAAAGTGAAGCAGCATAGGTGCGCGTATGAGCGCAGGGAGAGAAAGTGTGCAGGTAGTTGTATAAATGCTGCTGCTGCGGTTGCTTGTAATGCGGGAGCGTATAATTTAAATATTGCTTTGGTATCGCTGGGGCTGCTTACGTCAATGTCCGTAGGATATAGCTGCGCGTGGGTGTATCGAATCGAGGCTTTCTCGAGTAGGTTTCAATTGCGAGAGCTGGATACATAATGATACTGTTGAATATTGCTTTGCTATTGTACATCGAAGCAGCATTGATCTGTCGGGTAAAAGCAGTACGAGTTAAAATCCGAGCTGCAGCGCATATATCGCGACTGAGGGAAAAATGGAGAAAAAGCCGAGTTAGTGCCAGGCGCGTTAATAAGACTTATATTGTGGCGCCTTGTCGCGCCGCTGCTCGGGCGCACGTATACATATTTATCAGGGCCAACGAGAAGCGAGTTTTCGAATTACTGCGCTCGCTGGTAGCCTGCAGAGAGCACACAAATTCACTTTCATCCTTGAAGAGAGCATAACATAGGTATAGTGCGTATAGTCGGGCGAGCGGGCGAGCGAGTGAGCGGAGGAAACGAGTAGAAAGTGGTCGCGCGCTGCGGTCGCGGCTTTTGGTCTGTCCGCCAAGCGGAGCTGAGCTAATCCACGAGGAAAAGGCCAAGTTGCATAGTATCGCGCAGCTATCGAGGTAGCGCGAGCACGAGCGCTCTGCAGGCTGATAAAGCGCAGGCGACTTCATGCAAATAAAAGGCCATATGCAACAGATTTGGAGAGCGGCGGCGGCGGCGGCGAGTGCGTCGCGTCGTCGCGCCTTATAAGGCGGCGACAGAGAGTTTCGTTGCGCAACAGCTCTCCTCGACCCACGCTACATTCGCTCGACCATTCAACCACTGCGCGGTGATCGGCGATCGCAGGGGCAGCTGCCAATGGACAGTGATTTAGCAATTAGCGACACAGGCATGGGCTTCGTTGTCCTCGCTGCACTCGCCAGCTTCCGCAGCTGCTTTCAAACAAAGAACCGCAGTGCACTGCAGCTAGCAGGCGTCGAGGTCGAGACTCGGGACGACTCGACTCGCGGAGAGTGGATCGCCGCGGCCATCTTGCATCCATGGTGCGTGGTGGTGCCGCCAAGGAAGGCCATCCTGAGCAGGATCGTCAGTGGTGCTGCTGCTGCTGCTATACGAATACGCATAACTACTCGACACACATCTCGCCAAGCAGCCTCCTCACAACAAGTAGCCGCCATTACTCGCGCCAGCGAATACTCAGCGGTGCCATTGTTGGCCAAAGAAATGGAGCTGAGCGAGTAGCACTGCTAGCCATGGCTAATCTGCTGACGATTCGAGAGCAAGTAAGACGCGCAAGTATTGGCTGATTCGATTGTCCGAGTACGAGAAGCAGAATAACAAAATCCGGGCCGCGGATAGTCATTTTTGCCGCAGCCGCGCAGCTCGAGGCGCAGAGCAGCTGCATGCCAAGTCAAGTCCATCCGTCGAGTCCACCGCTAGTCCTGTGCTTGCCCGCCGCCGGGCGAGCTTTTATTCGCCAACTTGCCTCTAGCACTTGCCGCGGTCCTGTATTAACCGAGGATTTTTCTCTTTCCCGCCGCTCGCATGCACACGCATGCATTGTCCATGCAATGCCAAATTGCAGTTATTAGCGCCTGCTTGCGTCCACCGCTATGCAGTTTCAGTCTCCTAGCAGAGGAAGAATATCGTCAGATATACTTCAAATCCAGCGAGCTCCAGCTAGAAGCTTCGGTATATTCGGTAACTGCAAACTTCTGCAGGTTATAATGAGAGTCTTCTTGGCCGCAAACAAACGAAATTCTGCAGCGAAAGAGTGCGAGGCTGAAAATCAAGCCATACATCGCTCGATGCACTCGGAATAACAAATTAGTCTAGTACATGTCGGTGCGGTAGCAGCAACCAGCCCGCTTGTGTTGCGGTTGCGGCACGAGCTGCGTATCCGCTTAATTAATAAGCCGCCTGCAGTATTATTAAACGAGCATTTGCAAAGCTACACGCTGAACGCAGCGAGCCAACTGCGAGTACTGATTTGCGCGAAATAAGCAAGCCTCGAGTCTTATTGTTAGTGTTATGTAGCCATATACATATATGACAAAATCTATTTAAAAAAATGCCGATTCTTGAAGCCTGAAATGGCAAAAAAAAATTGTAACGCTAGAGCTTCCGCAATTTTATCTTCTTCTTCCTTGAGGTATATAGTGCCGAAAAATGCTCGTCAACATTAGCCAAGTCCACAGGAACTACTTTTTCCCGGCTTTTCTATATTTTTGTCAATTGATTTTTTTTCGATAAAAATAGACTTGTAACTTCCGTTCGTAGCATTTTTGCATTGATTTATACAATAAAATCGATAGCACCATCGTAATCTACGTGAAAAAATACATTGATTTGATTGCGTTGATTGTGTTGCGTTATCGGAAATGATTGTTAGGGGTCCTCCAAAAAAACAATAAATAAATGGCTTTCACTGCACTACAAAAAAAATTTCTTAAATTTGCTGCATACTTAAATCAACTTTTTCTTATTTTAAGAGCAAAAATTTTCGTATTTTCTTGAATTAAGAAATTGTGAACTTGAAATAAGTACAATACTCTTAAAGTAATAACTCTTTGTTCTTATTTTAAGAAATATTACTCTTAAAATAAGAAATCAATGTTTTGGGACCATTTCGTTCTTAAAATAAGTAATTGATGTACTTATATTGAGAATCTCATTTCGCTAGCATGTAATTTAAAAATACTTGATACTATTTACATAAAAATCGATGCTACTTCATAACAGCATGAAAACGAATCGATTTTATTAAAAAGTTTATAAGTGAAAAAATATAAGCGCATATCAAGAAGCGACTGATAACGGATTAATATTAAGTTTAATGAGTGAATTTAATTGTAACATTAAATTTTGGAATAATTATTTCATGTATTTGATTTATCGTGTGTATATTAAAAAGTGCTACGATTAATTTTATATGAATTTACTTGATTGTCAAACGTAAAATTAGTAATTATTGAAACGAATCTGTGATTGTAATGACATTAAAGTCAACGTCGTATTCATGAAAAAGACAATTGTAAGAATAATTTAACGATTTGACTTGTTAATCAGTAGACGAAGTAAAAGTCAATTGCTATAAGTATTTACAGATTGTCTTGTTTGTATTACTTTGTAAACTAAATACATATATTTTGTTGAATAACATCTAATTTTTTCTAATCTTCCATCATATTAGCTAATCATTTAAGAAAGATCGTTCTTAAAGTAACAACAAACTACTCTTAAAATAAGTAGTCTAGCCTACTTATTTTAACAACTTTTTTCCAGCCTTTTGATTTAAGAACATGGACTACTTAAATTTGCTGCATACTTATTGAAAAAATACTACTTAATTTAAGAAATTTTTTTTGTAGTGTAGAAAAGTGATCGCTCGACATAAAAATGTCTATTGTACTCAGCGCTAATTGGCATGTGCAATTACCGTGGGTAGACTGCACTCGTTGCGAGAGTATACGCGAGCAATTGAAAATCCAAGTTGCGTTGCGTTGCGTGAGGGTGCTTTTCTTTCGCAGCCGCGGTCGAGTGGCGCGTGCATTGTTGTAGGTGTAGTTTTCACTGCTTTTTTTTCTTATTGTAGAAGTGATTCTGCGAATTTTCATGCAGAAAATTGTGGTTTAATGAAAGACGGCTGAATTTATCGAGGGTTTTTGAAAACGTAATCGTCGGAGGAAAAAAAAAAGGATTCCGTCTACGACGAAATTACGAAAATAATGCAAAATAAAATAGACATCATTCGTTAGAATCAGCACACTTTTGTTTGAGCTGAAGCTTTAAAAATCCAAATAAGTATATTCAACAATATGCACAATAATTAATTGATTAAACCAATTTTTTTTGCAGGTAACGCATTCCTGGTGAACGTAGCGCTTGCGGATCTGCTGATCTCGGGCATGGTGATCCCAGCATCGGCAGTACTGATTCTCGCCGGACACGAAGATTCACCGCGCGGCATCTGCAACTTTGAGTGGACCCTCGAAGCACTCTGCTTCCTCGTCACGGTCTTCACTTTCGCTCTTGTCGCCGGCGAGAACTTTTTGAGACTATGCTGGCCTATCGAGAGGTAATTTGAACGTCAATCCCCTCGTCGAATATTTTAATTATCGACGCGAAATTTAGACTCGAAGAACAATAAGAAATTCAATCGGAAAACTATAATCTCGGTCAGAGGGCAAACTTGGTAATTGCATCCCCTCAAGGCACTTACGTTGTTCGTATATACGGTATCGCGGTGTATTTTATCTTTGGACCCTTGCAAGTGTACAACAACGGACAGGTAGCGTAACAGCCCTTATCGTATAATGCGATGGGAGTCCGAGGATACTATGCAGATTTTAGAGCTTCCATACTACTCGATTGCACAATATTGTAGTAATTAATGGAATGGTCTTATCGGGGGAACAGTTTTCGTTTATTGTCTTTGGGGCTTATCAATTTGTTGACGTACATATATTACAATTATATTCATTTAGGTCATATATGCCATCCTATCGTTGACAATTTAATTCTGATATTAATTTTTTTTTTTTTGCATTACACTATGAAGTTCAATGAAGAGCTTCAGATAATAAAGAGTCTATCGTATAGCGGGAAGAAATTTCACGATATTTTTTTAGGAGATTCTATGCAGTATTGTCCAGGCGTATTATTTTGCGTATACAATGCGCGATATGATGTTTTGCCTCGTAAAAGCACTTGTTGAAAGTTATTTGTCGCGAAGAAAACAAAACTTTCTCGCGAGGGGGGGGGGGGGGTGATGATGGTTTGGCAATTCGACAACATTCTCTCTGCCTCTCTCGCGTGACTTTCTATTAAAAAAAGGCACTTACAAGTTAAATAACACGACGACGGCGTCTATACCTTCGCGCACGGACGTTTATTATGTCTATTACCCTTGGCTCGAATCCAACTTCGCCACAATGCGTTTCTTTGATATGAGAAATCCCGAAAGCTTGCGGGGCTAAAGGTTAGACGCTCACTTGGATTATCCCGCAGTTGAAATGGGCACGAAATGCTATGTATATATTTACTTTTATGGGGGATTTTATATGCTCTTCCAAAACATTATTTTTTAAAAAGCATATTGACTTGCATGGATTTGTCAATTATGCTCGGGGTAATTTAATTTGGTCTGAAAGCTATTTTTTTTAACAAATCCACCCTGAAATGAGTATTTCGCCAGATCCTGAATAAACTTTCCCGACCTTTCTCTCTGTACTTCATCCTCTTAATTAAACTAAGTAGGATAAAAAGTCAACAACGTTATTGTACCTCTCTCCTTTCAAAATATTCGAAAACAAAAAAGCTTATTGTCCGTTGAATTGCGTCTCGCTGCTTTCACGCGCCAATCAAATTTTCATTACAAAAGCGAGAACGTTCAGTCGCAGGCGCGAGTTCCGTAACAATCGAGCCGTGTAAACGTGATAAAGCTTTTGCGCACAAATTTTGAATATTTTTCGCTTTGGCAGCTGATGAGTATGTCACTTGCATCGATGGGGAAAACCCCTTTGTGTCGCTGCTGCGCGTTATTGTTCTTTTCTCTGTTCGACATAGCGCGGAAAATTCTGTCGTTTCGCTGCGTGATGGACACTTTAATTACGGGTTGATTGCGTTTTTAACGGTTCGCTAATTCAAAATTGAAATGGCCAACGAAATTTTTAACTTAACGAAAAAAAAATTCTTTTCTCGTCAGCTATATTCTGGGTGTTACGTCGAATTGTTCTGTATAGAAAGGAAGCGATCTATTGGAGCTATAGGAAACGATTGTATTCTGCTATTTAAATATACCCGACTATCACGTAAAGTGCCGTGAATAGATATGAAGGTCAAATTGAGTATCCGGATATTGCCTCACGAGAGGGAAAAAGAGCCGAAATTGGATTTTTCGTTATCTCGTCAAATCTTGTAAAAGATCTCTCTCTGTGTCACAGAGTGCATTTCAATTTTAACTGCTATGCGAGTTCAATTTGCAAATACTTGATGTGTTTTAAAATCCCCTGGGCAGTTGTTGCTTCTTAAATGGAAATTTAACGGGTCAGTTACGACTTTGGTACAAAGTTTCGCTAACACGCGAGATTAAACTTTTGCGACTGCTAATACGAAGTTCGATCGGTTTCTGTGAAATTGACTGAGCAATTACTTTTATTCTTTTATCGGTTTTTCTAGAGAATTTTATGTGCAGAATTTCGTATCTATCAGCGAGACACTTATAAGAGTTGTATATTTAATGATAGGTATATTTGAAGAGAAGCACTCTCGCAAGATTGAATGGTGTTGAAAAGCGATCTGTTTTTGCCCTCGACAATCATAGGTAATTCGACGATTTACTATTGTAATTTTTGCGTTACGAAGTTAGGTAAACAAACTCCGCTGCGTATAGAATCAATCAAAAGCAAAAATTAGATACTACACAACGCATGCGACTGAAAAGTAAAACAGTAAAGACAAAAAAAGCTCGTAAAAGTTAAACCTTAAATCAGACGTAAAAACGAAATCCATTCCTGCATATTTCAGCATTTGTTATTCATCACATGCATATTTCAGTATTTCTCGCGCATAATTTCCAGACCTACACACAGGTAAACAAGCAATCTTTTAAGCGCAACCCCCCTCTTCCAAAAGCTTGCAATAACAATGGGGGGAAGATGCCCTTAGGTATGCCACGGAATTATTTAGCACGGATTTACCCTACCAGTTTCTCTCACCCTCTCCATGATCAAAGGCCCTTTGTACACCTTCACGTAACGTGAAGTCGAATGAAATATTCCGAGCGCATCTTGCATTCATTGAGTGCTATTCAAATTTTTAAGCTCATTGCGAATTTTGACTTTTAAATGGTTGCATTCCGCGGCTAGTGTTATACGCGAGTATTTTTCTAAAATGGAAATTGACTTGTTGATACCGATTTGTTCAGCTTATTTCGCACGAGCTTTTATATTTGTTCTCGAATCGAAATAAAGAAAAAATTCATAAGCCTTTGAAGTTTGCAGCACGAAATATTTGCTTTGCAAATTGGATTCATTCAAATCGATTATTTTTTACAAAAGCGACATTCTGCAAATAGTTTGTGAAACCCACCGTGAGAGAAAGGGAGTAAAAAATTTCTCGTGAATGTATGCTTTGCAGCAAAAAAAAGGAACATCGATGAAAGCAAGTTCATCGAACTGAATACACGTGACCAGTCTACAGTAGAAAAGCGGATAGACAAATTCAATAGTAGACATACGTTGCGAGAAACAAAGAAATTCGAAAAAAAAGAAGAAATCTATCGGAAAAAGTAATCCAATAAAAATTTATCATTTTTATTCAATGACCTCGAAAAATCAATCATTCCATACACAAAAAAATGTCGTTCGGAAAATTCATCACGCCTCGCACCGCCAAATATGACAATAATTGAAGCACAAAAAGGGGCAGTAAAAACGCAATATATATTCTCTCCGCGTATGCGCGTGCATGAAAGGTTCGTTAACAACCGCATTTACACGTGCGTGAATTTTTCCATATAGGTGCCCTCACGTATTCGCGTATTAAACGTTAATCTCCAACCTGCATCATAATTCGCATACACGTGAAAATTCATATAATATTTACACGAAAAGAGAGAGAGAGAGATGATACGCGTGACATAGCATAAATTGAATACAAAGTAATTATATCCACAATCGAACTGTCAGGTTAATTACACACACACACACCTGCGGTACGCCGAGTTGCCTGTTATAATACCAAAGTTTCTCTAAAGTTTACGTAGCATTAGATTGTGTGTACTGCCACTTGTCAGTCTACTCTACACGCTAACTTTGATTAAAACTTAGTTTTGCACAAGTACGTGTGTGTGTAAATTAGCAAGTGTTGATGACATTTCCAGTTGCACTCTAGAGTCACGTGGGTAATCAATTCCTTTACGAAAGTCAATTAGCGCAAGATTGAACGCCGTAACAAACTTCGATCTGGAAAATTACTCGATACGGTTGCCAATCTATTTCACGAAGAGAATTATGCAGTTTGCAAATTGCAGAAACGAGCAATAATATATACGCGACGATTGAAATCGCGCACCAAACGTAGTTTAACGTGAATTCGCTTTGCGAAATTCCAATAATTGAACAGAATTTGCAACTCTGTGTCGCGCATTCCGCGGTCTGATAAATTTACAATGCTCGATGAAGTAGCAACTCTCTCTCGATTAATGAAATTTCAAAAGACACGCGAATTTATGTATCGGTTTGATAATCGAGTTCTTTACAGTACTTTCGAGTAGCAAGTTCAAATTGAAGAATGAATATTGCACGAAAGAGAAAATGTTCCAGGAGTTTTCGATCGATCCAATCATCCACCTTACCCACGGGTAATTAAAACGTTGGGAGCAAATTGAACGTCACTTGATGAATAAACTTTTCGAGACGATCGAAGCTCTCGTTCGCGGAAAACTTTGTCACGCAGTCTGATGGAATAATAAATAATCGAGTAACTTCGAATTAACTTCGACGAACTTTCATTACAAAACTCGATGATTTTTTTTTGCAGATACGGCGTGCTAACGACGAGCCAAGTGACAACGGCATTCATCGTAGTCTGGCTGATCGCATCGACACTGGTGGGACTGCAGTCGTACCTGCAATTGGGTCCGAATTTGTGCGACATCGATCGCAAGAAACCATTCATGATGAGGATCAACACGAGTGGAATAGTCACGGTATCGGTGATCATAGTGGCGCCGATGCTCTTCACCGTGCTCGTCTACGCGAGGCTCGTTCTCAGTGTCAGAAGCGCCTTGCGCGGCTCTTACAAACCATCGGTTGCTTTCAATTGGGACTACGAACTCACCAAGGCTAATATGTACAGCTTCTTCTTCTTCATACTGTTCTGGTTGCCTCTTGGTATCACTTTTTGCGTCAGTGTGGTGAGTATCTTCTTCGTTGAACGACGTGTTTCGGATTATATCTCGCGGTAACTTTCAGCGAAATATATTCCGAAAGTTATCAATTTTCATTAGCTTCAGTTAGGGGCTTTCGTCGAAATTGTTTGTTCGCTCGTTGCACGGTAAAATTACGTCTCAAAATCGAGGTGAACTTCAAACTTCAAAATTACACTTCTAACCCGTCAATTAAAAAAAAAAACTTATAATTACTTCACAGGTGAAGCCAGTGAGTCCAAAAATCGTGTTCTACCTAGCGTGGTTCGCATTATCGAAGTCTTGCTTCAACAACCTGCTCTACTGTGTGGCAGATCGCCACTTCCGCAGCGCGTACGTCAAGCTGTTCCACTACTGTTGCTGCAAGACAACCGTGAGCTTTTCGCGTCGTCAGCGCGGCGGCGGTGGTGATCCCACGGGTGGACGTTCGGGTTCCGGCGATGTCAAACTTCGCGTCCACATCATACATTCTTACGCCAGTCCAAGCGGCAACAGACCGACCACCACTAGGACCAGCAACGGACGCGAATTTTCCGAATTGTAGGGATATCGGTATGCCGAACTTAGCCAGCAGTTTGACGAGCTGGATTAAAGGAAACAAAAATCGCGCTTTTGTTCATTTTTTTTTTTCGAAGCTCGAAACTTTTTGAATGGTATTTCGCTTTCTTGAAAACAAAGCGCAAAGTTGTAACTTACTTCGCGCCGAGCTTTTGTTGGAGAGAGTGAAAAACGAGCCGTAAGCTTCCTTCCTGAGTAAACTTCTCGAAAGGGTTTATTGCTATCCGGAATTGCTTCCGGTTGACTACTTTGATTTATATTTGATGCAAGCAGAAAGTCGTTTTAGTTTCCGTGTGAAATGAGAGAATGATCGATGGGAAATGAGCCTAATATCAACTATCAAAAAGCCCCTCCCCTTCGGCGTTCGGAAAGTTTGCAGCCGACCCGACGCGAGTTCTCGCTCTCTACCGCTAATGTAATTGCTCTGTAATTACTTAATGAGATAGGAAACTCGAGAGAGAGAGAAGCCGAGTTTCATTACGAGCACCGAGAAATTATATTCGAATTGACCCCCTTTTTTTTTATTTCCTGTTATCGACGAATTAATATTCTATTATTGGAATTCTTTTTCACATTGCGATTGCTCAATCTCGCGTGCATTTTAACGCGTGAATGAGCGATTATACGTCTCTTTCTCATTTTAATTGATTTTTACCGAACGCTATACGCAATTTCGCTTGACCGAAGAATTTTTTAATAAAGATCGCGCGCTTGCGTTTCGAACACGAATATTTCACGCATACGGCGGCAATTTTATCGCACAAAATGTCAATTATTAGTTTTTAAACAATTTTTTTTTTGCGTTGAGTTTAGTTACTATTAGGCTCTACGATAAATACAGTCGCGTCGTCGCGTTCTAGATAGAAAATATATATCAGCTCGTTGAGACACAAAGCCGTCTTGAGATTCTTAGCCCCGTTCTTTATAATTACGCTTTGACGTACAAGCCGCTTTTGCGCTCGCGCGAGGAAAACTAGAGAAGCCGAGTGGTTACTGCGCCGTCTGCGAGATAGAAGCTTGAAAAGTTCGCTCGAGGGTTTATAGAAAAAAGCTTTTATCAGGAAAAAAATATTGAAACGATAATGGGTTGGAGGGATAATTATAATTCTAATGCGATTTTGAGAAGAGTAATTTTTGAATTAATAATCAGTGGCGATGGGTTTTTAAAGCATGACCATTAAAAATATTTCGTTTTAAAAATTCGTTCAACAGTACAGACGTAAATTCTTCTACATTAATTAAACCACATCGTGTAATTAAATTCTCAAAAAAAGATAGAGACTGAAGAGTCGTCACGTCGGTGAAATGAAAGAAAGGGTAAGAGAGCTAGACGAGTACATACTTTTGATCTCGAGGAGGTAAAAATCTCGCAATTACTCCCCAACGCGAATGTAATCATCGCGAGTGTCGGTTAGTTTTTTCTAACGCTGATTAAATGGCGCCACCACGTATTATGAGAAAAAAAAAGGAATCGTCGTGATTACTTTTCCGTCGCCAAGTCGAGAAATAATTGGAGTGTGGTAATGGGACTGAGATTTTTTTTTCTCTCACTTTGTTTCGAAGCCTCGCTACAGGCATTTCTTGTTTTTTTTTCTCTGCGGCTATGGTCGTTAAAAGATTACTTTGCGAGCGGATTCGTGCGATTTACGCGGGTTGCATAAGGAAAGAAAAGAGGTTTTGCGGTTGAATTTAAAACTCAATGGTTTCTTGATAAAACATTTGGGTTTTGAAATGATTCGATATTTGTTTCGGAGTATATGAAATTGTAGCTGGTTAACAAAATATATATTTGGCGCTTTTTTTTTCATTTATTTATCCGTCAAAAAATACCAATTCTATATAAATTGTGTTTCAGCTTGAGTATTAAATGCAAAAGAAACTCACATTTTATACTAATTTACAGTTTTGAAAGTGCAACAAAACTAAATACCAAATTAACTTTCCAAGCAGGCAATAATTTTCCATCGAATTTACCTCAACCACGCAATAATCCGATGAGATTTAACGCTTAATCAAGCAAAATTTCAATTAAGCGTGAAAATCAGTCGCCTCCGCGAAATTTGCATGGGAAATTGAACGGCTTCTCGTCAATTTACGACGCAACAAAAAAATACGCAAACTCGCGGGCGCGTGACGCGCGGTTAGACTCCCCGATAATCATTGTAATTCCTCCTCCTAATTTTTGAACAAAAGCATGTGGGAAACGAAGGGGAGGATTAGTGTTGTCTTTGTCTCTCTCGCTGCGCTTTTCCCAGTGTTTATTTCCCAATGCGGTTTTGCGCTCTCTTAGCCACGATTTATTTTTATGGGAACTGACTATTGTAAATATATAACAGACGCAGGAATAAAACTGACGACTGCGTTTCGATGTTGTGGATCTTCTTGGTGTTCCTTGCGAAAATATCTATTTATCTCTTTGAGATTTATTTATTATGAAAAAATATTTGTTAGCTTTGGTTGACATTACTTTTATGATTAGTATAATTTAAGGACAAAAAGTAATTGTACAATTTTTATTGTCAAATTGCGCATTTATACAAATAATTGAGCCATTCAAAAATTTATCTTTCGTAAGGATCATTGCTGTAACGCAAACTTTTTACTGTCAAAAATGAGGATATTTGTTAGTCGTCGCTGTACTGTATAACTATAATTACTCGCTAAAAAAAGAAACTGTTTTGTTACGTGTATTTACATTGCATTTTCATAACTATAACGACTGATTCAAAAAGAAGACACGATCGCTAACGAAAACTAATTTTCGCCGAGGCATATCTCACGAGGGAAAGATCAAATGTTCAACAAAACAAAACTAAATGGGTGTTTATTCATTTTGAAAAATTGTCCGATTTTTAGAAACAAAATCGTGCGGACTTAAATTCCTCGTTTGAGAACAGAGAAAAAAAAAGATATGACGAAAAAACAAACTCTTATTATACATGTACTCGATTGTAAATAATTCTTCCGAAGCATATATTATTATATGAATATACAAACACATGTCTTTATTGTGCAAAAAAAAGAAGACAACGTTGCGAGAATAAAAAAGCAGTTAAATCTCGCACGTTGCAAATAACTAAACAAAAAAAAAGATTTTAAAAAACAAGAATGAAAATGTTACTGTACTAAACGCCTTCTGTCGAACTGTGATCACTCCGCAAGTAGATTGTGATTTTTAGCGAGAAGGGCAAAACCACAAGGACTTTTTTTCTCAAAAGACAAGAAAGAGTGTGGGAAAGATTCGGAAGGGGGTGAAAAAAGTTTTTGTTATATACAATTTTTTCGTTCTTTTTCCACGTCGTGACTCGCGTTTTTTTCAAGCCGATAACCAAAAAAAAAATCCTCTGCCAATGTTAGCTTGAAGAAAACGCGAAGTTTTAAATCCACGACGTGCATAATTCTATACGGACTACTAATTGTACGCTGTTTATGTGTCGTATAAAGTGTGCGTGCGTGCTTGATGGATGAGATTGAAAGGGCTATACTTTTCGTTTTCTTTGTACTTGTTGTATTGCCTTCAAGGTTTAATGTTTGACGATAAAATTGCGTGTTTTGTTAGTGTTTAATATAAAAAAAAAACTTGTACTTATTCTCTTGGGTTTTACATGTTGACTGTATATAGTTTAATCGATCGCGCAAATAACGATCGCAATTACTTTACATGCCACAGCAAACATGAAAATTCATGCAGCGGCTTATTGTGTGCAGACTAAAACAAAAACTTATTTGGCAAACAAAAATATCTTATAAGATTTGACGAACATTTTTAAAATCTTCGGTAAATTGTAAGTATAACTGAATGAGAGACTGATTTGTAAACAACGCTGGAGTTAAATATACATAAAAGTACTTGAATATTTATAAAACATGCATCAATGGGACCAGTATGCTAAAAAAAATGTTTAAATTGTAAGAACTTTGAAACTTTCGTTATAGATTCCGACTATAATTGTCATTCCAAAAAGAACTTAACACTGTGTAAGAAAGAATAATTGTGCTTTAGCGCGCGCACGTCGTTTAAACGTTGTCGCACAAACGTGTTTCCGTACGATAATTGTTTGTTAATGGATTATTCTTACTACTTTGTATCGAGCTGTGGCAAAAAGCGTTTGTTCAATGTGATAATATATTTATATACTTCGCGCGATGTTTGTATTACGTTTTAAGGGGACAGTAATGGAATATATACATCTATTTTTCTGTCGAGTTCAATCAAATTTAAAAGTTCTATAGTTTTATTTTAAGTGAAGTCGAAGAGTTTTGAAAAAAAAAAAGATAAATATTTCAAGTGTAAAACTGCCGTTTGTTTTTGTGAAAGCACAATTTAATTACGAACACCTCTGATACTATTAACAAAAAAAAATTGAACCTCATATCGAAACGATAATGTATTTTTATTAGTTTTTACACATCTCATAGTTTTTGTATTCCAGTTTAAGAAAAAAAAAGCCAATAAAGAACCTTATAACTTTTATAAAAAAGAAAACGCAACTATTCAGTTGACTGTTGTGAAAAAAAATGAGACTGTCCCCTTATCTTACCTAAAAGTAAAGAGCATTGCACACTGTAATATACTTTGTATTAAAGGCGCTGTAAACTTTTTTATACTCTCAAAGTAAATTATGCTTTGCATGACGGTATGCAATATATCTTTTTTCTAAAGTGAAAGGAAAATAAAATCAAAATGAGCGAGCGATTTAAAAATTTCGAACGATAGTCAAAAATCATTGTCTTTCTTTTTATGAATTCTGTGATTTTAGCAACTATTTTCAAAATCGATGACGGATCGGTGTCCAAATGCAAAAAAAAAATCTCTTTCTCGTTCTCGTTAGCTACTTGTGTCTATCCGTCATTGATGTAAGCTGTAAGATGTAGAACGTAGTTGTTAGCTAAATAGTCTAGTCATTAGCTGAAGCTAAATATTTCAACCAGCGTTAATGCAAAACTGCATACTATTTAGTCACAAAAGTAAGCGCTGATTGAAGAATTTAGATTTAAGACATATTAGGCATAGATACAGCTAGTACTATAAAACTTAACTTATAATTATTTGTAATTGTGGTTGGTGTACTAGTCTACAATATTCAATAAGTATAAACAGTACAACATTTTTCGGAACTAAAAATGAGATGGAAATTTGTCGAAATTACCGCCAGATTTTGAGAATCAACTTTTAATTATATGATACTTTTTTGTCCAGTAAAACACACGGAAGTTGTTGGCCGCTGAAATTTTTACGGAAAAAATGCGACAAATTTGTCGAACCTTTTCTAAATCACGGGTAAACCAAGCCAACTCCCGAAACTTTGAGGACCAGAGATTAACAATAAAACCACTGACTTTTCATTAAAGCCATTATTCATTACCCAGAAAAAAAAAATTTTTTCACACATTAATGTGCAAAAAGTGACTTGAAAATATAAAGAACACGGTGGAGAAGTGCAATCTTTTTAAAATAAATTTAAAAAAATCATTTGATATGGTAACTACGTGGAAAAATAATAAATATAAACTATGTTGACAGAAAAGCTTTTAACTGTTAAAGTATAAAATATAATTATCAAAATCGTCTGTGAAAATGACGAACACTATAGATCAAATAAATATCGCATTGAATAAAATAATGAAAATTGATGTCGTGAAGTCAGTAAATGTCCAGAAAAAGCTCTATATTGTAAGAGATTAAAAGTAAAATCGCATATATTAACATACAAAAAGTAACGCTGTTGACACGCTAATTCTTGAAATAGAAATATTAAAAGAATAAATAAATCCACACTGAATATTTCGACAATCTTTTCTCGTCTACATCTATATATCATTTACAGATATGCTAAACTTTCAACTTGAAGCCTCTTAATTTTCGAGATTTTAAATGAATATTATAATAAACAAAGCGCCTCTTTGCTACAATACGCAACATAAACTAATTGAATATAATAAAATACAAACTGATACACAATGAATGCACTTGCACTGTAAAATGTATCGCCGTAAAAAGCATAGTCAGTGTAGTAACAAGAATAAAATCTGATGTTCCAGAGGGGCTAAATATGGAGATCCCGATACAAAAAGTTCAGGCATGAAAAATTAAGAAAAGAAACCAACTAATAATTAAAAAAAATATGATGCTCAAATCGAAATGATGAATTTCATTGATTTGCGCCTGACCTTTTTTTTCGCGTGCGGGACATGCAAAAAAAAAAATTATACGTACTAGTCGGTGTGTATCACTCTAAAAAAGATAAAGGAATAACTAGTTTGTAGCGCATACGTAAACGTGGCATACCTATAATGTTTCGAGAAACTATATTGAACGTAAGAGATAAAAAAACACACACATTGATATAAGTGGTATATCTCCGACACTGCATAAATAAATTATATTATGCATTATTCGTGAATGTGTTTATTTTGTACTGAATGTATTTCTCGTCGATGTATTTTTCGCGAATGAAGACAAAAAAAAATGAATCTCGATAAGAATTAGCTATTCGAAAGTAAAAGGATGAGATGGGGGCACGGTGAAGGAACAACAATTTTGAAACAATGATAAACATCCACAGGCGAGGTTCCCTCGGAATGAAAACTATGAAAAAATAAATAATAATGGCCCCTGGCATCGCATATAGTTATGTGCTGTATCGTTCTACCATCATCTTATAAACTTTATCGTGATCCGATACGCGTGTCAACATAGATTTTATAATGTTGTAATAAAAATACTTCTCTTTGTACAAAATATATATGCTATTGTTCTTTTAGTATGTTTTATTTTCATGTTTTATTAACAGCTTTTGCCTTATACCCTATACCTGCTTTTAGAATATATAGTGAATGAGATTTTAAAGTGATGTAGCTAGAAATGTTCAATACATACATGTAATACGATAAGTTTATGTACATAGATCGAATGTAGATTATTAATATAGTCTCAAATTAACTATTGAGTTCAATTATATTATATATTTATGTATAAAAATTTGATTTTTTAGAATTTTAGTTTTAGCTAGTTATTCTGGCGGTTCTTAATTAACTATTGTAGAATCAGCATGATTTTCAATTTTACACAAAATGTAAAGTATTGCAATGATTAATAAATCCCCTAATTTACCAGAAAAAGGATAGGTAGATGCTAATGATTGAAGTCACAATTCGATTCAATTAGATTTATTTTTCTTAAAGAAATAAGTAATTATTAGCATAATATAAAGTAAGATTAGTTGTTTTTCAACTTTCAGTAATCAATTTTACAAGCATCAGTAAAGTAATATACATTAACTTATTCTCAAATACTAAATTCTTCTCTTCTGTAATAAAAAAAAAATGCACGAGATTTACTATTCCAAGTCAAACAATTAATTTGATCAGTTGGCATAGTTAAAATATAAATTAAAGACATAGTTGCAGTCTGTTTCCTAGCAAGTTTTCCAAAAATTATCTGAAAAAAAATGGATAGAACTCAAGTAAAACTTTTAATTAACAATATCAAAGAAAATTAAATTCGTATGTTACCTTAGATTATTGTGCTGCATCAAGTTTATCACAAAAAAAAAATGAAACAGTATCCATCATTAATTTTTAGTCTTCTAAATTTCAGTTAGGAAAGTTCTTTCTGGGAATACTCTTTCCATGCAGGATGAGATGGTTCTTGTGGCATTACCCAGCCAAGAGGTAAGTTTATTCCTTCAGTTGCATCAATGCAATCATCCCACATACATCTTAGTAAAGCATAATATTTCTTCAAATTTGGTTCTAAACCATCATAAGAAGTCCTACAGATGTCATCACCAAATAATATTTTTTCCCAATAATGTAGTTTAGCTGTATTTGATAAATTGTTCGTAGTATCGTCTTTCATCATTTCTTTCAAATTACGCTCTTCTAAACTGTACTCGTTAATCAAGTTTGTCCACTGTTCCTTTATTCCATTAATCATTTTTTCAACAACAGCATTGGCTTCATCGGGATATGCCTTTCCTTCCACTTTTGCATTTGCAAGTTTGACTTTTCTTAATTGAGTAACATCTTGAAGAAAATGTAGAAATTTCTGTGCTTCAGTTTTCCTTGAAATGATTTCTGAAAGACTTATCTCGTTGTTTCTACACAAATTTTCAACGTCATCTTTTAAAATAGGCTTCTTTTTAACAACTTTACTCTTTACAAAGCTTTTTATCTGTTTACACTCAAGTTTCTTTGACTTTCGACTTCTCTTCTTTCTTTTCACACAATTGGAAACTAAGGCAACCTTCTTTTGAACAGGCAAACACTGTTTGTAATTTGTCATTTCATCTAATAAAAACTCCATCTGAACTTTCAAATCATTTGAATATTGTTTTTGTTGGTGAAATTGATCATCTTTTAAGTTTTCCTGTGATAAGACAATTTTCAAGCTTTCAAGATTTTTCTTCAAGTTAAGAATCATAGACATATTACATTTGAGTTCATCATTGCGGTGCACCATTCTACAGGATAAATCGTTAGATACTGTTTCTTGATTTTTTATGTAAGTTTCAAAAAACAATTCATCATTTATACGTGGAATAGCTGTTAAGCTTGAATCGTAGCTTGGATTAAACTGATCCATCTTAGATCACTAATGTTACGCAAAGATTTAAAAAAAAATTGTTATAATTAGCATTTGATTTAGTATAATAGTTGAAAAACAATTTTCGTATGAAAAATGATTTGATGAAAATTACAAATTTTACATCATTAGTTTGAAACTTGACTTTCAGCGGCATCTAGAGCTTTTTTCGCCTCAGCATATTCCACATTCTCTATCAAGTCTTGTTCAGAATCAATAATATTTTTCAGTTCTTCATAAGCTTTTACCAAACGACGTTGACAATCGGGTATCATCATCAAGGATTCTTGTAACACTTCTTCTTGTTTCTTTATTACATGTTTATCTTTATCCTCTTCTTTAAGCTTGTCAACTTTTTCCTGCTGTAATGTAACTTCTTTTTCATACGTAAATTTTTCTTTCGTCAGCCTTTTGACAACTCCAGTTTTGATTTTTAACGTTCGCAAACGAGCATCTGACATGTTTTTTTATTTAAAATAAATTTAAACAAGAACGCAAAAGGTCAATTTACCTATGATGTGGGACATATATACAATGTCAATCTTTTACACTTTTTTAATTAGGCTTCAATAGAAATTTTAGTGTGTTTTAAGCTGAAACGTTCAACTGTTAATGATTATCAAATGGCACAGATTGGATGTAAAATACTAAATAGGTTATGTGCAGGCGTGTTCTTGATCAGAACTTTGATGTCGGCATTCGACGACTCGACGGAAATCGATTATCGAATCGATCGAGAGAGATTGATCGAGATTTGAGAACAGCTGTTTCCTTGACATTTTTAGCCGCTAGATGACGTTTGTTTAAACTGTAGCTGTCTATGGTAAGCGTAGCGTCTGTCGTAATTTGCAACTCCGAATTCCGAAAACTCCAAAATATCGTAGTAAGATTTTTATACAAAAAAAATTTAATATCAACTTTTTAAATTTATGAATAATGAAAAATTTGTGATCTTTGTGACTTCACTTAATCAGTCTTTTAAACAGTAATAACAAAATGGTAAGTACAGCATTCATGTGATTATTGAAATATCTATTGAATGAAACGTTATTTTGTAAGTTAACAATTCTATCTGAAGCTAAATTTATAAAACTGATATGCAGGAAATGGATCCAGAGTTCCTTTCGAGGCTTATTCCTCAAAATAAAGATGCTCGTCCAGCATGTAAGAAATGTGGTTATGCTGGTCATCTGACTTATCAGTGCAGAAATTTTGTAAAAGTTGATCCTAATAAAGAAATAGTGTTAGACGTAAGTAGTACAAGTTCAGATAGTGATGAAAACTATGTAACCCCTCTCACTGAATTGAGAGAAAAAGAATTGAAGAAGAAGTTGAAAGAATCTAAGAAAAAGAAAAAAGATAAGAAAAAAAAGAAACGTAAGAAGCAACATAAAAATGACTCTAGGGATAGCAGTGATTCTGACAGTGACAATTCTTCATCTGATTCAGAGTCAGATTCTGAAGATGACAAGAGAAAGCAGAAAAAGAGTAAAAAGAAGAGTAAGGACAAAAAGCGTAAGAAACATAAGAGTCATGATGACAATGGCTCGGATAATGATCATGGATCTCACAAAAAGAAAAGATGATAATAAGCGAATTTCAAAGCTATTTTTATTGTATTACTTGACAAATTCTTATCAATGGAATCTTATTTTATAAATATATATGAATTAAAAATTGTAATCTTGTTTTCAGTCCAATCCCTTTCATGCATTAAAATTTTAACATTTAAGTTTAAAGTAATTAAATAGAACATTGGCAAATCAAACAACTACATTGTTATCAATATTATAAAAATTTTATTAATATTAAAAATCTATAAATTATGTAAAGCTCCAAACATAACAATTACTTGTTTAAAACTGTTCATTGCGCATTTTTAGACATTTGTAGACAAGTCTTTTCCAAGCAATTCAGAGCAGCTCTGTGAATAACTGAATCTAATTTGTATATTTTATGCTTTCCTTGAATAGGATACTTCATGGGCAGTTCAAAGTAATTTTCGCACATGAATATGTAAGGACTGCTAACTTTATCTTCAGGGAAAAAATTATTATATTCCTCTTGTGACAGAACATCCGTTACAGTAACACAACCAAGCAAACAACCAGTAGGATAAGACTTAGGAAATTGAATTTCTTCATTGCTTGTGAGTCTATACATCTCCTCAAGTGATTTTACTTCTTCTGCAGAAGGTTCCTTTGACGCAGAAGCAATCCACAACCTACCACGATGAGATGTGTACCATGTACGACCTTCCGTTTTTTTAATTCCTCTTACTAATAGTGATGCATATGGCTGATGCACACTCAAACATACACCTTGATCACAGATTTCTAGAATCCCCTTGTCTTGTACTCTATTAATGTGCACATCATCATCTCTGTTTACATGGCTTGAGGGTAATGAATCATCACCTACATACACAGGTCCTTTCAACAATTCAAAGTTGCTACTATGAGCATTAGATGAACTTCCAAAGTTTCTACTATCTTGAATAGAATTCATTTTGTTATAAATTTCCAGAGGATCTTCCTCCTCAGTAATAACTCTTCCTGTAAAATCAACTGTCATTTGCTGATGCAAACGTGATTTATGCTTTTCTTGCTGAATATTCTGCTCTAACTTTTTCCATTGCTCACGTTGTTGCTTAGTCAACCAAAGATTGTTGGCTTGGTAATAATCACACTCATCGTCAATAACGCTTGTTCTACTGGCACAATTCTTGTCAAACTCGAGAAGCTTGTTTCTGAGTTTCAATGTATCAGACTCCTCTTCTACTGGAATAACTATTTCATCGTATGGGAATTGTTTCATTTTGTCAGAATTCCTATTCGAGCTTGACAAAGGAGTTGTTGCATTGTAATAATTGACCGAATGGCCACAGAAGAAACAAGGACCAGGCCCTTCACTCAAGCATACTATTCTTCCACAATTGATGCAATTGTTGACAAGTGGATGCTTTGTTGCCTCGCAATCGCACAAGTATCGAGCGTTTTCGTCAGACAAGGTCGACTTGTTTTTGAAACCTTTCTTTCCACGCTGGTTATTATTTTTCCTTCGTTTGTCCATTTTAATATTTTTCTTGTTTATCAACGTAATTTTTTCTATTCAAATAACTGTTGCAACAATCTGTTCTGTTTCGAGGTTATATATTGATTGCAATATCAAAATTTTTGCAAATTAGAGTTCAAACAGTTCGATTTGCATCGACTAATATTATGTAATCTTTATAAAAAAAATTAACGATACCTTCGAATCAATAGTATACAATTAAATGTAGCTTCAGTTTTCAAACTAATATTAAATAAACATAGCGGTAAATAAAGCTATATATTGAGCAATATTTATTTCGGAAAGAAAAGTTGATTCGGGGGCGGAGGGGCAGTATCGTGAAGCTCCCTCTAGAGGATAAGCTTGCGTGTGCGCAACATTTTTTGGAGGTAAATTCGATTTTTTCGAACAAGAAGAAAAATGCAATTCATCAAAACCTTGGGTTTTTAATTTTTTTTATTTTTTTTTGTGCAATACGACTTAACAAATCTTAAAATAATACATAATTATACGTCTAGTGAAATTTAAATTTTAGCTAAGGCTTTTCATGTCCATCGCTAACATACACAACAAATACTTTTACAATCACAACCTAGAATGAAGAAAAATGCAATCATAATGGAAATTATGCATGAAATTTATGAATAAACCCTTTAGCTGTGCGCTTAATGATTTTTCAAAACTTTTTGTTATACTGTATTTTTTTGGATAAGTTTGGTATATTATTTCTTTAGTATAGTTGTCAGCTTGATTATTATAAAAAACTGACCGACAGTAAGAAAGCTTTTGCATTTACTTCATACAAATATTCGTATCGAGCCCAATAGTAAATAGTATGTAAGCTTCGGAAAATTTCGTATATTCCTGCAAAATTTTTGTAATGGCATAGCTCAAAGGGTTGCTAGTTTTTTTTTTTATTCCTTTGACTAGAGTATAAATTTAAGAGTGATCAATATTTTTTAAATAATGGTTCATCACGTAAAACTTACGTTTTTTTTTAATTATTGTTGGCTAAATATGTTTAGGACTAATCAGTTTTTCTATACCCTAATAATGAGCGAACTTAATTATATACCTCGAATTTTCAATTTAATAGGCCTGACATTGTCTACTGACTTATAAAATATATGAATACTCAATATCAAACACGTAGAGCGATTAAAATACGTAATGAAATTTCAAATGAAACTAATGATTGATTTAACGAAATCGTGATAATAAAGTTACGAACGATAATTATCACAAACAGAACGGATTGAGTGCACGTTACACTTGAAATTCTTAATAACTATTAGAAGCTGCGCGAATAAAAGCTTTTTAAACATCCACAGTATATTTATTTTAAATATTATATAGTCCCAAAAACCAAACGTTGCATAACTCAATACTTCAAAACTGAACTAATAAAATTATTCAAACGGTCAACTATAAATAAAATTAATAAATATATCAACAAATTCGCTATGTTTGGTACTCAGATTGTACGCAAACTTTAAATAAATATAATATTCAACCGATTCATAATAATCTCTTGTACGGTTAACTTATAATCAAACGATTTTTAAGTGATCTTTCTCACTTATTCTACTGTAAATCTATTATTCCAAACCCTACTATTAAAAAATCCACGCGAAATTAAAAAAAAAAAAAAAACATCGATCAATTGCATGCGCATAGTTGTTCATCAGAAAATTTCCACGAGCGTGTGTCAATCTCATATCGTTATAAAAGTAAAAAATACAAAGGGAGTTCACGTAAAATGCTTGTACATTAGAGAGAATCTCTTGAATATTCACGCTAAGGTGAATAATCAATTCTCCAGCAAGGTTACAAGTAATAAGGTATACTTAAATTTGGCTTCGATTATTTGGTCATGAATAAATGAGTGAACGAGACTTTGGTATATCAAGAACAGAAGGAAACGAAAAAAAAAAAAAACAATATCTAGCTGCGACTAACACTTTTTTCCACCTATATCAGCCTTCGCGCATAAAAATACAAATATTTCCTTTCTATCGAGGTAGCAATATTCGATTACCACAAGCGAGAATGATAAAACTTGAGATCAAGGTGGCCAGCGCTGGTGTAAGCGCTATTGTCCGAGCAAACCGAAGCGTTGTCGTTCATCGACATGTCATCGAGTTTGTTTGCTACTTCGTTGGTCTTTGATTCTTCGATTACTGGTGTTTGCTCTTCCTCTTCGGCTGGTTTGTCTTCGATTGAATCGTTTGATTTTTCAGTTTCTAACGGTGACACGTTATTCGAACGATCTGCTTCGTCGGGCCCGATTTCCGCTTCCGGCTCAGCTTCTGGTTGAGAATTATTTTCTTGGCCATCTTCGGGGTTGGAAATGCTTAGGAAATCCGGGCGATCTTGAGAATTTCCGTATGCCGAGGATTTTCGAGTACGTGATCTGTGGACATTTTATTTTATTCTGACGAGCTATCGAGCAAAGGCCAACACTAAGGTTTCAACTTTGTTTTTTTAGCGACGATACACAATAAGCTCTTGTAATTAAACTTTTTAAACAATCAATTTCGATATATCTACATATTTACATGAAAATAAAACATGCGCAATTAAAATACAAAAACAGACATTTTAGTGCTTGGTGCAGAAAAATGTGGATAAAGGGTGTGAAATAAAAGGAACCAAAAAAAAATAATCAAGCATAAAATTTTAATAAACAGTTTTCATAACGAAGTACACAATGCGGTGATGAATAAAATTAAATAAATATGTGAAGTTATATTTTGTTGTTTTTTTTTTCTCTTCGATGACAAATAAATAAAAATGAATTAACTTGCTCTCGTCACATACATTCGTTAAAAAAAGCATCGAAAGTTAAAAAAAAATGGAGTAAAAATTATTTTTCGTGTGTAATTTGTTTTTTTTTTATAAATTAGTCTTTTTAGTCTTTATAAAATTTACAATTTGTTTAAAATCGGAATGAAAGTACATGTTAAAATTTCAGTCTTGCTTATAGAACAGTATTATTAAAAAATTGCATGAACAACACGTTTTTGGATTAAAATTGATAACATTTTCGAGAATTAACAGCGACCCATTCAATCAATTGGTGCCCATCACAAAGTTTTACTGGTGCAAGTAATACGCATATATAAGAAATACTTTATAAAGTCTTCGCGCCGTTAAGTAACCGGATTGGTCCGTTGCACCATTTTTTTATGACATTTATTTTTTACATTAAAAGCTCACATGATATTTTGACGACCTTTCGAAAGAACAATGCCAAATATCATACGCAAAGTTACTTTCTAAAGAAACTTCATAGCTACACAAATATTAAGCTCTTTTTTTAAAAGTTAATTGGTCATCTTATAAAAATTTCTATAAAATTTAGAAATAAAACACCATATGACGCGGTTTTTCTTTAGAAAATCCGACAATGATTATTTCTCTTTCAAATTAAGACTAAAGCTGAATTAAAAAAAAAGTTTTATCACTGTGGCGTTTCCTACATTTCTTGGTGCTGAGTATTTGTGATTTGTGTTTTGAAAGTGAACCAAAACTCGTAGAAAATATCCACTATAAAAAGCTGCCGTCAGCCAATTCTTAAACAATTACAACCACGGATGAATCACAAATTACCACACCTAAAAAATAAATAAAACGAACAAAACATAAATATAAATTCGTGAAAATACAGTTATTTTTCACCGAGTAAGTGCAATTTAATCAAAGCTGTATAGCAACACAAAAAAGATAAATTTAGTGTAACCATTGCAAATTAAAATTCCATTAAACACAAAAGGTAAAATTGCGACGAATGCTGATGTAAAAATTCAAGATTAAAAATATTGTCAAGTTACATACCTCGACCGTTCTGGTTGATCAGATACAGTATTATGTATTATCTAGAACAAAAACGTTTTGCGATTACGCGATGTAATTAAAACATAGTAAGTAATAAAAACTAATGATTGATCCAAAAAATGCATATAACTTTCAATCCTCAGTTCTTTATATAAAATTTGGAAAAAACATATAGGTTATTATGGTAACTTACATTGCCCATGGAGCAAATCGGTTGTGGCGCGGCATATCTGCCAAAAGCACTGCGTGTTACTGGCGACCCGTTAATACTACAAAGAGTTAGCATTGAAAATTAATAATTAAAATGTTAATTTCAGGGATAATTAATTAAATCTACATGCTCGTCATTTGAAATAATCATAATACTCGTCGTGAGGACTTTTTTCTTAAGGTAGAAGCAGTCACTTAATTTTTTTTATCCTGCATTTGGATTAATAATAAGATGTGTGTCGATCAGTATGAGAAATGCGCAACTGAAAAAAAATCTTAAATTTTTAAGTACAATGTGTACTTATTATGATATCGAAGAAAGTAAAAAAAATAATTATACGCGGAAAACATGTGCGTGTATCGAGTGTAAAGTAAAACGTCAAAGAAAAAAAATTAATTTTTGTTATTATTGTTCTGGTAAGAATCAAGCATTGTTAACGAATTAATTAGTTTGCAACTTAAAAAAGGTAATTTACATGTTGAATACCTATCATAGGAGTTAAATTACAAAGGTAGATTTAATTTCATTGCTGAAAATTGAGGAATGGTAGTGAACCTAGCATTGTGTGTTATGTAAATGTATTATGACATCGAAAAACGGCATTAGTGTTGTTATGAAAATCAAAAACAGGCTGATGATGAAAATCATGATCTTGATTTCAAATAAATCTTACCTTTCATTCTTTGTACTTTGAATATCAGGAGTTCTCACTGTTTGAATCCTATCAGAGTATTGTCTATTTGGTGATAATGAGGTGTAAGGATTGTTACTTTCTAATGCTTGAGCTTCTACAAAGTGAATTGATATATGTTAATCTTACATTTTGTTGATGCAGAAGAAAAAAACTAATAGTAAGTAGCTTACCATCACTGAAAAATCCTTTGAATACTACAAACTTGTTATTTTGTGGTACTATTGATTTTAGCCCATAATGCTTGTTGAGAAAAGCTAAGAATTTATCAGAAGGTCTATCAATTGCTAGTTTTATAGGTTTTATGTTTTCTTCCTATAATACACAAAAATAGACAGTTTAATGTATGAGTCACTAATTAAAAGTTTAATGAAATATACTATTTACTTTAAGCATATGCTCATAAAGCTCTTTCCCTAGACCCATACGTTGTCGAGACTCATGGATATAAAAGTCCAGTATGCAACGAGGGTGGAGCTGATAGTATTCACCAATTTCATCAAACATGAACAATGACTTTGAACCAGTCTTCAAGAGGCCCACTACACTTCCAAGACCTCTGTAATATTACACTGACATTAATAAATAATTTCTTGTACTAATAATACAGAAATTAAGCAATTAAGATAAGGATTATTGAAAAATGTAAACTCCATTTGAAAACACAATGCAACTAGCTTAATTATTATCTTCTCATGCAGCAGTAATAATAAGGTACTTACTTGTTCCCATCACTCTCAACCATTAAATAAAGTATGTGGTCTGTGTCACGTAGCTTTATAGCATTTGTAATAACTCTATTGAGGCCCTGAGCTTTCGCAGAAGCCTCACCCATGTCATCAACGATTCTGGTAAGTAACCTCTGACAGTCACTGTAAATAATTACACAAAAATGTTGTGACACTTGCAATTTCAGGAGTTCTGTCAGAGAGTAAAAATAAAAAGCCTTGACTGCAAAATACTCACTTGAATTCTCTACGGTCTGCTGCTCTGAAGCCTTCTGGTAACAAGGTGTGTGTAATTTTGTTTATTCTTTTTGGTAAAATGTTGTTTATGTTATAACGAAAATCCATCATGTCGCTTGATTAATTAATCACTTAAGTAGATAATTGTAGGATCTTTAAAACTGAAAAAACAAAATCACATAAAGTCAAATTAACCCTCTTCACCAGGTGTAACTTCTTCATCCAAAAATCAACTGAATCATTGATTAATTAAAGGATATATAATCTTTCGGCAAAATTAACCTCGACACAACCGGAAAAACGTCATGACACGACAAAGATTGACACCGGCGAAACAACAAGAATTTACACACTCCAGATGTAAGTCGAACTTGCACAATTTAGACCAGCATCTCGCCGCAGATATCAATTTTTTTACGACCTTTTGTACCGCATCCTCTCCCCCGAGAACGCTGTCGCGCGCGCGCATGCGTTTTCCCGCGGGCGGCGGCGGGCGAAACTGTCAAATAAAAATCTCTAACCGCCCTCTCCAAGAAAATCGAAGTGTAATGTACCTATAATCATCGAGTCAAGTGAAGAAACTCGCTTATAGCAAAAAAAAATCAAAGTCGAGAGAGAAAGAACCACCCACGCGAGAAACACACGTATAATAATACCATCCGTGGAAAAAGAGAGCTCGCGAGTAGCAGCAATAAGAGTAGATATACACGCTCGACTGACCATATAGTCCGCATAATCGATTTGTCGGAGAGAGAGATAGGCGCAATGTGAATGTACTTTACTTACTTCTCTTGGCGTGTTCCTTTCGTTTTTTTCTTTCTTTCTTTTCCGCGCAGGCTAATTACGACACACACAAACCGTGAGCGTGCGGCACGAAGACTAGGCAAAATCCTAACTGTAATATCTGCTATACTACAACGTTTCACTGAAGTAGCAGCATTCTATAACCTATATTTCCAGTTGCACAGCACTGCAGCTGCGTCATTTGCCAATTAGAAATCACAGACGTTGTTGCACATATTATTATATATGTATACTTTTATATCTCGTCGACAAAACTAAGAGAAAAGCGCATCGGAGGTACATCGGCTGCTTACTTGCTTTCTCTTCAAGCTGTCCACCGCTACTGACTGACCGCACTATGTGCACACGCAAAACGCGTTCTATACTGTAGAGTGAACGAACGGAGTATAGTATAAAATGAGGCGAGGGTGGTGGTGCGGCACCCAATTGCGATGTTGCCAGATCCTCGAGCGCCAATAGCCGCGACAAATTCGAAATAATGATAGCAAATCGGTCCACCTGCTTTTCTCTCTCTCTCTCGCTCGAGTGCGTGTCTGGTGATCTCATCGAAGCGGCGTCGAAGCCTTTGTAATACACGGTAGCGTGGGTGGATTTTGATTTAAATATCATTACAAGGATTGTAGACAAAAGTCATCGTTGCTTTATTATATATATACTTGTTGTTGACGAATAGATGATGATACCGGAAGAGTTTTTTTTTGTCTTAATTGCGCGGTTTAGTGAATTTCAGGATAAAAAAAAAATAGTTTCTACTTTAATATAAAAGCGAAATTATCTCTAATTCGCCTCGAATCGCTCAATCTTTTCCTGTAATGATATAATGACGTTGAATAGGCAGTAAATCGCTGTATAACATTCTATTTACAGACTAATTTTGCGCGATCGACCTACAATCGAAAAAAAAAATCAATTTACAAAAAGAGACACGTTCGATTTTTATTAAAAAAAAGCATACATCAGTATTTACACAATTTACAAAAAAGGGGGGGGGAGAAACTCGTTTCCCCAAAAAAATCATATATGGGTATCCTCATCGCGCTCAGGCTGCACGATTTCCATTTTCTCATTCAAGCTCACAAAGTACGTGGTGACGTTGCCAATTGGTTTCACGAAAGGCTTTATATCACGACGATCGCACTTCACACCACCGTCTTCCAACAGCGTGGCTGTGTGTTCTGTCACCTTCGAGATAATTAATATATTTTGAATTATATTTGCGTTGAATAATCGATCGCTCCAATTTTATTTACCTGTATTTTACCAGGTACACCAGTTGTGTCCATTCTCGAAGCCATATTAACGGCGTCGCCCCAAATGTCGTAAAGTGGCTTCTGTGCACCGACAACGCCAGCGGTCACTTCACCGAACGACACGCCGATCCTTAATCTAAAAAAGAACGCGATCGATCGAGCAAAGTTTCTCGAATAAATTCGTCTTGAATATTTTATACTCACTCGTAAGGTCTATTCGATTGAAGTTTCATTTTTCGAAGGATTTTCATGAGATCGACGGCAAACTCAACCATCACTCTAACCACGTTGTATTTAGTTTCCAGTGCAACGACACCAAAGTTCTGCGCCGAGTGTCGTCTGGATATTTCAAGGCCGCAAGCTGCCATATAGGTAGTTCCTGGATGCGTAAAAAAATTATGTAAGCGATTGCGTATTTCATTGGCGGATGCGCTCATACGAATATTAATCCAACCTGCGAGTTTGATCTTCTCGACTCGGCAGATGTAGTTCGGCTCGAAGAGTAATTTGTCGAATTGGCAGATAATTTCGTTGAAATCACACAGAATATTACTTTCGTCGATTGACAGATCAGTCAATGTGGCGAACATTACAGCTACGTGATCGTGCGATTCGTGGTACAATGTATTCTCTTCGGTACGGTCCATGTTTAGATAAAAATCCGCTGAAAATTTCACCATTCGGTTATTTTGATTTCTTTATAATACAACGTGAATGTAACGAGATTCTCACCAACGTGTTCCGGAAGGATATTCCGTAGCAGCAATTTATTCGCATTCCTCGTGTGAAAAGCTTCGTTCTGCTCTTTCGTTAACTGCCTTTTCCATTCGTAATCGAGTCGATTAAGATACTCTGCCTGAATAATTTATTTGAAATTCATCATAATAATATTTTCTTTTAATTTAGTTTAAAAATTGTTTACCTGCCGGTCGATCAAATGCAACGTAAGCACTAAATATCCGACTGTCAACACGTGTGACAACTGTGGGTCTAAGCGAGGATTCCAAGTTTCGTTACTTGACTGAAAACAAATTCAATGATCATTAACAATTCAAAGACACTTGAAAAATTATCTCTTACCTCAAATATAAAAGATCTATAATCATAAACACACCATGAGTAAAAAGTAGCTATCGATATCGCGGCGAAGAGTTTCAGGATAAAATGCATTCTTAAGAACAAGAATGTCGTCATGATAGCCAATGCACACGTTTGTGTGAATTGCTGCAACATGATAAATTGTTATCGTGGCGAATCGACGAAAAATATATATTTTTTTAAAGTATCTTATTTACCCATGGCGTCGCGACACATTTTACACCATCAAGTCCAGGTTCCGTCACGACGGACGTGATATTATCTACTTTCTCATATGTGCATTCTAACTGAAATTACAAGACAAAAAAAAAATACTTTTTTCTTTCACTCTGAAAGCTTCATAAAATATAATTAATCTCACCAATAAATTAAAAACAGCGGTCATGGCTATCGCTACGGTAATCACAAAGTACACTCCTATCCTAAACAATTCATTCCATACTATCTGTATTCGAACAAAAAGAGAAAAAAAAGAAAGTAATCCAATTAAAATAATCTCATGCTTACAATCCAAAACGAAAAAAAAAGAGATAATACCTTAACACTCATGCGATAAAAAAAGGCGAGTATCCTATTTTCCGGTTGCATCTGATTATGCATTCCATCGTCGTGGGTTTCCTTGTAGCGACCCCAAAAAAATTGCATCCACGTGACGGGTATCAGCAGAATGATAAATGCCAAGGCTATCACGTAACTCGATATCGTCACAGAAGCCACTGTCCAGCAGCTACATAATAAGAAGAAAAAAAATCCAGCGTCGTGTATAAACTTGAAAAAACAAATCTAGGATTCTAGAACAATGTCAATGACGCTTCCCCGCGATATATACGAGCAATAAAACTTTACACACGAGGATCGACAGAGATTAGCTACCTTGCATTAGAGCTGTGCAGTATAATGACTCATAACTTGACTACTCGTGCGTACTTTTTTTTTCTCACTCTCGATAAATTTCATTACGCGTTTATTTTGTGAAAAATCTCACCTGTCAGATCTCGCGCTCATGGGAATAAAAATAATCAGCGCCGTGAAAAGTAGAACGAGCGCCGCGCTGGCGATGTAAAACTTGAACAGCGGATCTGGCTCTCTCAAGTACGGAAGCTCCCAATTCAATTGCGAGAAGGTGAGTAGCAGTGGATTTATACTACCCCATTTTCGCCATTGCCTACATCAAAACACATTTTCATAGAGTTTTTTTCTTTCTTTCTTCTTCTTTTTTTTTTTTAATCGAACTTACTCCCATTTACTAAGAGGCATGTGCTCGATAGCTTTTTCCATCTCGGCATCGGCTTGCTTGAGCATCATGTGATAATCGCGCAGGTACGAGTCCATGAAATGGATTCTCCTACGGTAGCTGCCTCTGAAATTTATTCGAAATAGCCGAGTGTGTTTTTTTTTTCAGTCTGCGTTACGCTTCGCTCAACGCGAGGGAGAGTTAATTCTTTCTCCTCTCTTTTTTTTTCTCAGTTGCGAGTGAAATACCTTCTTAATGAGTAGTGATCGCTCGTGCTGCCTTCGTCGTCCGATGGAATTGTGAATTTCAACTCGTTCGTCTATCGACAAATCATTAAATAAAAAAAAAAATTATTCTAATTTTTTTTTAATTGTCGAGAAAAAAATACTTTGAACCCATTAGTCACCCAAAACGCTACTCCACATTTGCACGATGTAAATTTTTATCGATATCATTATAGCAAAGCCGAGCGTGCCGAATTATCGAGGTCACACCTCTCTCGTATACACAGACACGATAAACGATCTCGTCTCACGAAAACTCACCGAAGCAGAAGTACAGAGGGTTCTCGGGGTAATGAGGTAGCTCCTCGTGACACCGTATTTCCTCAACACATCGTCGTCCTTCTTCACCGGTTTACAATTGTAAAGTTCAACGTCGAGAAGATCGATGGTCTGCTGGGTCACGTGAACCTTGCCGGCTTCGCCGGTTTGTTCCATCTTATTGGCTATTATCACATCTCTCGACCACACGTCGTATTGCCACTTGTTCATGCCTAATATCCCGGATATTATTTTACCCGAGTGCACGCCGATTCGCATGTTCACGTCGACCCCGCACTCTTGCTGCACTCGGGCGCGGACCTCGTTTATTATGCGAATCATGTCGAGACCTAAAAAAGAAGAGAAATTGACGATGATAAACGAGGAATGAAGGCGTGAGCAAGACCTAATTTTTTTTTTTGTTCGATCGATGGTTTTTTATTCACCTAGTTCGACGCAGCTTTTGGCATGTTCGGAATTGGGTATGGGAACGCCACTGACGCAGTAATAACAATCGCCGAGAAATTTAATTCTTAGCACGTTGTGTCTCTCCGACGCCTCGTCGAATTTTCCAAAAAGATCGTTCAACGTTCTCACCAATTTCTTCACCGGCAGTGTCACCGTCAAACCCGAAAAATTCACGATATCCGCGTACAAAATACTCACGTTCTCGTGCACTTCCACGTAAGTGTCTCTGCGAAAACACGAAATATAATATTTTGTAAAAAAAAAAGAAAAATCGATCACGGCGAGATAAGAATCGCATTATTTTTTTTGTCGTTACTTTGCTATCGTGTTGGACGATCTGTTGGCCTCCTCCTGGCTGGGAAACTTTTTGTGCTCCTCGATGAATTTGCTTATGTCACGAAAGTTCTTTTTTATCTTGGCGGCGAAGTGCGGCGGCAATATGCTTCGTGTTAATTGTTCCTGAAAATTTATACAAACGAATTATATTAAGATAGGCGCGAGTTCTCTGATCGCACACGCACGCAATGCTTTCGTGCAAGGTTTTTTCTTTTTTTTTTACCTCTTGGTCTTTCTCGTAGTTTAGTCGCAGAGTCGATTCCACGCACTTTCTACGGTCTAAAAATGAACGTCTGATCATCACTTCGTTCATTAATCGGAAATAGAGACCTAAACAATTAACACACGTATGATACATGGCTTCCGTTGTGATCTGCAAAAATTTTCACGATTGGTTTTCTTTTAATCTTCGGGATTCACTGAGCCGTTATAAATATATTCTTGGCAATGATTCGTTGAATTACACGAGTTGCTTCGATAAAACTTTTTTCGTTTTTTTTTGCTTTATCTTTAGATTTCTATAGTATAGCGTTAGAAACCGGAAGTGCTCCGAAACGTTATTATCGTCGTGTCATTGTACTCTCGAACTTGATCATCCGTGACTTTTCAATACTTTCAAGAGATACCGATCACAAAAAAAAAGTTTCACAAAAGCAACTCCCATAAATCGATTAATACTTCGTGAAGCAGATCGGCGCCTAATACGATAATACGAGGCACGATTATACGGTCTCTCTATACCTTAACGATGAGATCGGCCTCGTTCCTGTAAGTGATGAGCAGAAGCCCGGCGAGGTAGCAAAACGAGGCGGTAACGCCGAGGACGAAGGCGTGCAGGTTGCTCGATAACGGCAGAAATATGTAGCACACGAGCAGCGTGTAAGTCGCGTAAACTGGCCTAAATGACAAATAAAATCATTGTAAAAAAAAAACAAAATTCGCTTTCTACCGCTGCGGAAATGAAAAAAAAAAAGAAAAACTATAGACGCAGCGGTTAAATGTACCTGAACGACAATGTCTCGTTGTGCGTCAGAGCGTAGTAAACGGCAACGCTGAGATCGCTGATCACAAGCAGCGCTATTATCAGGCAAGAGATGTAGATGTGCTGATGGGTTTTCTTATTGGCCGACGACGTTTCCGAATTCAACGACATCGCTATTATCGGGAATAAAAGTGCATTCGTCACGCCGCACGTTATTAAATCTACCACTATGTCTTCTATGGGTAACTGTAAAAAAAAAACAATAGAGACTTTCTTCTTTTCTTTTTTTTTATTATCTTGAGTACTTTTCGTTCAATGTAATATAGAAAAGAAAGTATGTAAATAATACAATCGAGTTTTTGATTGTGTGTATGTACAAAGAATTATAAAAGTCTTATCGAAACTTTGTAATTTATGACATCGTACATACGTGCGAAATTTGTGTATATGACGATATCCTTAAAAAAAACACACTTTTCTGGGGTCTAGAATGGAAAAATTTTTTTTTAATGCTAAGGCT